>JAODAL010023023.1:0-63531 GCA_025379985.1 Phyllomedusa bahiana
GAAAATTTTTTGTGCTTTTTTAGTTTTTTTTTTTTTTGCGAAATGCCAGAAAATAAAAAAATAATGCTGTCCATTTCTGCAAAAAAAAAAAAGCATCAAAAACACAGTGTGAAAGCACCCTAAGAGTTTTTTTTTTTTAATAAGAATTTCATTATGTAACTATTCAAATTAGACATTATTATTAGAGATGGGCGAATTGATTCTAACGAAGTGGAATTCGTTTAGAATTTCAGGAAAATTTCTTTTCCGGAACGAATCGAACTTTGGGTACTTCGGGTGAACGAAGTGTGCTTTTGTTGATAAAATGGCTGCGAGCACTGGCGTACATGGGGCAAAGCCTCTGGGAGAAGAAGGGGCATAGCCTGATGACATGGCAGAGATGAAGCCAATAGGAGGGGGAATTCGGAAGTCACCGCCTAATAAGTCCGGGCGCGACCCCGGGAGCTCACACCCTCTCCTGTGCTCTCAGGAAGTCTCCCCGGGCTGATACCTTTTCTGAAGAATTGATTTTATATACGATTTCTGGGGGGTGTCTCATTTGCTCAGAGACTGTTCTTTTAAATGTTCTATTTCAAATTTTTTTTGGGTAGGGGTCAAAATCCAGTGTGCGTCCACGCAGCTGCAAAACTTTGAATACCAAGTGGGATCAAGCCAGTTCTGTTTTTCTTTTAAAAGAAACACGTTTTTACAATACAAATACCACTTCATTTTTGGCTGCTAAATTTCTATTGCGCAATTACATCCGGGGTTTTAAGCGTTGTTTTGCTGGGTGCGAAAAAATAAACCGTCTTTTTCACCCAAAATGAAAATAAAAATTTTCCTTACCAATCATGTCCGAAGGGGTTTTAATTAACCTGTTTTGTGCTTTTACTTTATAAAAACACACAGTTTTTAAACGACACAAAATAAATTTTTTTTGGCCCCAATTTGTTTGGACGCCAATTTATCTCCAAGGGTTTTTACCCAAGCTTTGTTTAAATGGTTCATTTGGAGTAAAAAAAGGGGTGTATATTTATCATATACAATTTTCCAAAACAGTGTCTGTACATTTTAGAACAAACAGTATGTCCGACAGAGGGGGGGCAGGCCTGCACCTGCGAGGGGCATGGCACAAACTTTCCCGGGAACAGGCCCAGGTCGCAGCACAGCAAGGGACGCGCACAGGGGTCACCGGTGAGGCCACAACTCCCGGCCCCCCCATCAGCGCCGTGTGTTGTTCGCAACCCCAAGGGTTCTTGATTGGTTGACTATCACCTTTTTCCCCCCAGATGACACTGAAAACCCCCACCAAAGTCGGTGGGAAACCTCAGACAAACCCTTATTTTTCATGGCCCGGGAGGGTCAGCACCCCACCTGTCCTCACCCCCTCTGTCCCATCCGGGTTCCCCCACCAAATCACAGTGGTCTGGGCTCAGCGCCACTATATAGCAGGAGAAAAATTTTGGGGAGGGAAGTACTTGGCAGCAAGAAAGGGGGCCAATATCGCCTGCTTCTTGCAGTACGGCAAGAAATAGATTGGAAGTGGCAGGGGGTCATTTTTGTGAGAGGTCAGCCTCGGCATCCCAAGACCGGGATGGGGAACATGACGATGAAACAAATAATGAAGTACCGCCCGCACTTGGGAGCCGGGGAGGCAAGGGCTTCATACGCGGGAGAAGGGGGCGTCAGTTTGCGGGGCAGCACAGCGCACCCAGCAAGGGGGTCGGTGGCCGTGATCAGCAATAGCAGCAGTGGGGGTGGGGAGCCAAGCGGCCACGGGGTAAAAAACCCGTTCGCAGGTCCAAAAAAAGACGGCACGGGGGCCAGCGAGGCAGGGGCGGCAGTAGTCACTCATGCGGACGTTGGCGGAAAACCCGATACTGGGCGGTGTGGCTTTTCTTTGCAAGACACCGGGAGCAGAATAGGGGGTATATGTAGAATCTGGGGGCAGAAAGGGAAGCGTGGCCGGGGAGCTAACTTTGGCACCACGGCCCGCTCAACACATCAGCCACCATCCAGTGGCCTGGAAGAAACGTGCTAAGTGGTGGACCTCCTGCCCCCGCAGCAACACCCAGCACACCGCCCAGGGCACGCACCCATTCAGCCAGTAAAGGCTCCACCACCCTGCAGAAGGGACTGTTTCTCTTTGAATCATCTCCCCCAGATGCTCCTCCCTCGCTACTCATGGCGCCAGCATCGTTCAGCGAGCGATTGCAAAGAGACAACAGTATGCCCCAAACCACCCAAAGGTGCGATTTACCGTGTAAATGCCAAGTTTTTGGGTACTGCTCCGCCCTTTCCAAATGGGGATCTGCACCGTTTCAAGAACTAATGGTTTGTCCCGAGCCGAGATGGAGAGTTCCAAGCCGAATTTTTTTTCCAAAAAAGGCAGTACCACACTCATAAATATGTGGGCAGCCCCTTGCTTATGGTTTTTTTTTTTCCAAGGTGCACGGCAGGCGGACGTCTGGAGCTGTAACTAGGGTGGGGGCCCAGAAACATGTCCTTTACGGCCCCTGGTGAATGTGCTTCCACCCCCGCACACCCAATTTGGACGGAGACGCCGCTTTCTCCCCACGTTGTAAAACTGCTGCACCTGCCCAATGTCCCCTCCTCCTCCTTTCCACCACCATTCAGCCTCCACAAGTCTGCTCCATCATACCACATTGTAGGCACAGCGTGCACCAGTTCTAACCGGGCTTGCCTCGGCGAACGAAGTCCCACAGGGGAGGAACGCTCCGCGTCATGCAGCAAAAATCGATGTGTGGCTTTTCTCCCCGGCCAACTGCAAATGGGAACCATGGTGACGGAAAAGGGGAGGAACATGGGTCCGCGCTGCCCCGAGGGGGATGGTCCATGCGCCCTGCATGGCCAAGTGTTCAATCGGTTGGGAAAAAAGGTTTTCCTGAAGTTTTCCACCGATCAGAACATTCTAAAAAGGCCAGAAACGGCAGCACTTTATCCATTCGTACAAAGCCAGGAACACCCCTCCCGATTGCAGCGGCAGATCGGCCTCCCCCAACACACCTTATATCTGTTTCCCCCCGCGGGAAATTTCCCACCTGCACATGTTGGACCGACTGTATAACAAAAAAGGGCCCATTAACATTTTTTGATGGCCAGGCAGACAGAAGTCCCCCCGTGTAACTTTGATGTCACCCAAAGGGCAGTCAGCGTACACCTGCCGTTTTTGAGGCCTTTCGAGAGGCGACGTTTTTTGCAGTCCCAGACTAGGGGATGAATAACATCATTCCACTTTCATTCCGGGAAACAGATGCAAAAAATCTGTTTTTCGGGGGACGGAGAGTGGCGACTACATCTCGTGGCCACATGGTCCGGTGGGGACGAAAAAGGAGGAAGGGAGGACATTGGAGCAGAAACATTGTCGGGAAATGAGTGGATTTTTTATCCAGGTACAAGAGAGGAGGGGCAGGAGCAGCTGGGAGGTGGGTGGAGAGAGGAAGACGAGGGAAAAATGCCCCCCCAAACACCGTGGGAGTATACATGGAAATGGAGGGAGGGAGCCCCCCAAATCATTGTGCAGATGGGCCCCCAGCATGCTTTTTTCCTGGCTAGGGCAGCCAATGCAGCATCCGGCAGAGGGTGACTTCTGGCTCTCCACCTTTTTTGGAACCCCCGCACCGTCCCAAAAAGGGAGCCTTTTTCTCAGCTATTAGAGAGAAAAAACTCAAATACTATAGGGAAAACCTCCGTAACCCTTGGCTGCTGCCATGGCGGCACCCCTCCCTGACAGGTCTACCGGGGGTTCCCAGTCCACGTACTACTGCCGCGCTGCGGGGAAGGTGGGGGGTAGGACCGTCCAGCTCCTCAGTATAACCTAAGTCTGGAGTCACTGATGACACTTCCTTCACCCGCCTATAGGAGGCACCCAGCGCAGCAGGACCTGGAGCAGTTCCTGAACCAACAGGGTTTTGGCCTACTTGGACAGCAAACCGCACCGCACCTCAGTTAGAAATCCCGGACTACTGGGGGGCCAAACTGGGTTGTGGCCGCAACTTGCCGATTTTCAGTGGAAAGCTGTCCTGCCGCCAGTATGTGGCATCAGAGCGGTTTTCTGTGGCGGGGGGCCTCGTTACCCCCCAAAAGAACCCCTTGTCCACGGAAATGGGGAACGACTGACCTTTGTCAAGATGAATCAGGGGGATCGGCCAGGGTTTCCACAACCAAAGCCCTTTGGGGCATCTGGGTTTTAAAAATACCTGCCCCAGCCCCCCATTCGATGCCGCCACCCACCTGATCCACCATCGCTGACATTTTTTCCATCTCCTACCACCATCTTTTCCCGGGGCTGGAATTTCCACCCACCTCAACACTCCGTCATTGTCCACTCTAAGACCCCATCGCTGCGCTGTTGCCTGAATCCACACTAGCTTTGGCCACTGTCACCCAAACTGCTGCTGTTGCTGCATGTCCCCCACACTGTGTCAGGGCCACTCCTACCTCATGCCCGACCTCAGCTGCGCCGCCGTGACCTCCGCTCCAGTCATTTTGCCCCTGTGGGTTCCTCCGTTTTTCCACCTCCAAATGTATTGTGCCACTCCTATCCATCTGCTGCGCTGACCTCCCACTGTGTGATTGTGCCACTCTGTGCCTAATACTGTTTTGCGCCTCCAAATGTCCCTTTTTTGCCACCCCTGCTGCTGTCGGACCTCCACACTGTATCATTGTGCCACTCTTGGCTAATACTTTTGCCCCTCCCGAATGTCATTGTGCCACTGCCTGACTCATCTGCTGCCGCCGTACCTCCACCTGTTGATTGTGCACCTGGGCCTAATACCGTTTTGCCGCCTCCAGAAAGTCATTGTGCCACGCTGCTGCTTCGTGACCTCCACACTGTTAATTTGCCACTCTGGGGGCCTAATACGTTTTCCCCTCCAGAATGTCATTGTCCCCGCCCGACTCATCTGCTGCGCGTACCTCCACACTGGGATTTGTGCCACTCTGTGGGCCCAATACTGTTTTGCCCCTCCAAATTCATTTGTGCCACGCCTACCCCCATACTGCTGCCCCCGGACCCCCACACTGTTTATTGTCCACTCGTGGCCTAAACTGTTTTTTCCCCCTCCAGAATGTCATTGGCCACGCCCCGATCTCATCTGCTGCCGCCGTGACCTCCACACTGTATCATTGTGCCACTCTGTGGCTAATACTGTTTTGCCGCCTCCAAAAATGTCATTGTGCCACTGCCTGACCTCATTCTGCTGCCGCCGTGACCTCCGCTCTCAGTCATTGTGCCACTCTGTGGCTTCCTCGTTTTTGCCACTCCAGAATGTCATGTGCCACTGTCTGACTAAATGCTGCTGTGGCTGCGCCGTCACCTCACACTCTGTCACTAATGTTGCCACCTGAGCTCTCAGCTTGTTTTTTTCCAGCTTTGCTGCATGACTTTATCAGGCTACATTCCCGCTTGAGTTTTTTGGTCAGTTTTGCCCTCTTAAGTGCCCAGGGAATTTTATAGTGAAGCGATTCTAAGAGCGGCGGCAGTCATCTGCGTGTCATACTAAAACACAACATTGTTTGAAGACCAAACCAAGCTCCCTCTGCATATTTAAGCATGGTACAATGTTCTACAGCACCCTGCAGGCTCTGTGCAGCCTGGAAATAGCTGTTTTTTATCGCGATTCGTGCCGAAGTAATTCAGACCGAATTTATTTTTGTCGGAAAATTCGGCGAAGTGACCGAATTGAATTTTTGAGAAATTCGCCCATCTCTAATTATTATTCATTTTTTTGTGACGGTCTGACATTCCTTTCATGATCTGCTCATGTGATTTAAACCAGATACTTGCTCTAGAAAAGGACTATTCTATTAGTTGCTGCACTTTAGGTAGCCCCTAAAAAATGATTATTTGTCTAACTTGGAAAAAATTGTATCTTTGTATTTAAACTATTTCCATCTTTCTTATATAGATTTTTTTTAGAGAAAAAAACTGACATTTTCATGTAACTACAGTTCTTCCAATAAAATGTACTGTAAACCTTACTTAAAAGGTAAAAATCTTAGCCAAAACTGTTTTACATCGAATTCAAAGTAAAAAAAAAAAAAAAAAAATTATATTGATGACAAAGGGAGACCCTTACCCTGAGGTCTACACCTCCTGCACCAAGTATATTGCAGCTTTTCTCAGACAGTCCAGGCTGCAAAGTTTATAAATATTTAAAGTGTATCTCTAGTAATATAGCATTTGTATATGTCGTTTCTACTTGTATACATTACTAAACTAGTGTCTAGCTAGAAGAAATCAGCATTTAAAACTGAAAGTGGCTAAGGTTAAAAAATAAGTCTACTGCTATTTTAGAAACTGTATTGCCCTTGTCTATGGATTGTTCCTGTCACTGCAGCTCATACCAATTCAAGTGAATAGAACTGTAAAGCAATATCAGAACCAGTCCATGTTTCTGGATAAAATTATAAACCCTTTTCTTTAATCTCGAACATCTCCTTTAAAGGGATTGTCTCACTATACTGTTTCAGAGCCACATTGAGCTTCAGACTTACACTTGCTGTTCAGGCTGTGGGTGGTTCTACTGCAGTGATTGGTATAAAAGCTCTGAAAATTGTGTTCCCAAAGGACAGTATCTTACAACTTCTGACATCTGTGAGTGGTTTGAGGCGTTGGGACTATGGAAACTTTTGCAAAGCAATGAAAACATCTGCTCCTAACTCTAAGGATGTAAAGTCGAAGCATCATTTGTAATGTCCTATTCTAACGTGTAGCGTCAACATCTGTTGTAAATTGTGCCATTAAACTCTTTTTCAACTATAAGAGTTGTGTAAAAAGTACTGAAAGTTGGACATGTGCTTCTAAACTTAAAAGTGTGAGTTCATTTTTACCCTTCATTTAAAAAAATGTAAAGGAACTTTTTGTGGGTTCATCCTGAAATTTCAACCACAGACCAAATATGCCTAACCTTTTGTGAATAGGGTGTATACTTATACTTTGTATATATTATATATATACAGTTGTGACCAAAAGTTAACATACCCTGGCAGAATTTTTGCTTTCTCTGCCTTTTTCAGAGAATATGAATGAAAACACAAAAACTTTTTTTCCACTCATGGTTAGTGGTTGGGTTAAGCCATTTATTGTCAAACTACTGTGTTTTCTATTTAAATCATAATGACATCCAAATAAATCCAAATGACCCTGATCAAAAGTTTACATACCCTGGTGATTTTGGCCTGATAACATGCACAGAAGTTTACACAAATGGGTTTGAATGGCTACTAAAGGTAACATCCTCATCTGTGACCTATTTTCTTGTAATCAGTGTGTGTGCATAAAAGCTGAGTGAGTTTCTGGGATCCAGATAGACTCTTGCATTTTTCATCCAGCCACTGATGTTTCTGGATTGTGAGTAATGGGGAAAGCAAAAGAATAGTCAACGGGTCTACGGGAAAAGGTAGTTGAACTGTATAAAACAGGAAAGGGATACAAAAAGATATCCAAGGAATTGATAATGTCAGTCAGCAGTGTTCAAACTATGATATAATAAATAAAAAATCAGGGGCTCTGTAAAAACCAAACCATGGTCAGGTAGACCAACAAAAATAACATCAGCTAAAATACAGGACTCTCTGATAACTAGCGGTGTGGAAGTTTCAAGATGTACAATAAGGAGGCACTTGAAGTAAAAAGCCATTACTGCGCAAATGCCACAAAATATCTCGCCTACAATACACCAAACAGCACAGAGACAAGCCTCAAAATTTCGAACTTTTTGGCCACAACCATAAAAGTTACATTTGGAGAGGTGTCATCAAGGCCTATGATGAAAGGAACACCATTCATATTGTAAAGCACAGAGGTGGATCACTGATATTTTGGTAATGTGTGAACTACAAAGGCACAGTCAAAGTTGAAGGAAAGATGAATACAGCACGTTATCAGCAAATACTGGAGGCAAATTTGCACTCATTAGCCTGGAAGCTGCGCATGGAACGTACTTGGACGTTTCAACATGACAACGATCCAAAACACAAGGCCAAGTCGACCTTTCATTGGCTACAGCAGAACAAAGGTAATGTTCTGGAGTGGCCATCTCAGTCTCCTGACCTCAATATCATTGAGCCACTCTGGGGAGATCTCCAGCGCGTTCATGCAAGACAGCCCAGGAGTTTACAGGAACTGGAGGCTTTTTGCCAAGAAGAATGTGCGGCTTTACCATCTGAGAAAATAAAGAGCCTCATCCACAACTACCACAAAAGACTTCAAGCTGTCATTGATGTTAGAGGAGGCAATACACGGTATTAAGAACTGGGGTATGTATACTTTTGATCAGGGTCACTTGGATGTTTTTGGTTGTTATTATGATTTAAAAAGAGAAAACACAGTAGTTTGACAACAAATGGCTTCACCCAATCACTAACCAGGGTATGTAGGCTTTTGAGCGCACAACTGTGTGTATATATATATATATATATATATATATATATATATATATATATATATATATATATATATATATATGCATACGTATATATTTTGATGCATCACTCACGTTCAGCCGCCATTTTCCATCTTGGGTCGTCCCGGGAGATATTCCGCTCTTGGACCGCCGTCCTTTGGTAGAACGGTTGGCACTTCAACACAGGGCGCTTTTCCCCCACCTGTTCCATAAGACCAGATACATATATCCTGATTTCAGCTGGACAGCATCAGAGTCATCCATACATTCCACATTTATCTTTTCCTCCTTGGTACCTGTTGCTACGGGCAACATCCCCTCTATATCATCAGGGGCAGAGACTACGTTGTCCAAAAACAGCTCAGCCGTGGGTTCATAACATGCATTCACCTCATAATCGGCAATAGACAGTTTACTGCCACTTACTACAGGTGGCACGACGTATATACGCTCTGCTACCAGGATGTCATCACCTCCAGCCCCACATGCTGCCATTCACGGGGTTACTACTGACCACCCCAACACCATCACTATCATGCCTGGTAGACTTCTCCCACACACCAACTACCTTGGCATTGTGCCCACTGGGAAGGGTCTTCACTATTTTGGGTCTCACATAAGTAAAGGACCCCTGGTGGGACCCAGCAACCACACTGGTGTTACCAGAAGCTGTAACAAAAGTATACCTCTCAGAGTTGCTATCCACCATGGCCCCTAGGGGTGCACCTGAGCCCCAACCTGCTACCTCTTTGTCTGCCGGAATATAATGAGACCCAAACTTATCTTTCTCCCAAGACCTATGGTCCTCCCTGACCATCTCCTGCCTCTTAAGTTCAGCAACATTCTCTAATCTTTCTGGACCCTGAAGCTCCGCCTCTTGGTTACTAACTGTCCCCTGGCTCCTACCAGAGGAGATCTGGTCTATCCCTCTGACCCCCTCAGTGAGGGTAAACTCCCCTGCAGTAAGACCGGCTGTGAGAGAATGTACCTTTGTGCCACCCTTAACCTGTTGGTCAGTGATCACAGGGTTATTACAGAGACTGGCTACCTCTAGGAAACCTCTGCTGATAATCTCAGCTTCTCTACCAGGTGGGTTTCTAATGTCTGGGGACTCGCTTGTCCCTGCATACATCTGACTGACTGTAACGGGAAGACCACATTCACGATCTGTATCCCCTCTTTCATACACTACCCTTACACCATTACGGGGTCTCTGGCACTCACCTGAGCTTTACAGCCCATAACAGTTGCTTGACTTGTGGTCACCATCTTTGCAGGCCTACATATCACTACAGGGGCCACAAACAGTGCATATTCCGCAATACAGACCTCATCATGACCAGCATGCATGCTAGTAATTACAGAGTCACTATTGACAACCTCTATAGACACTTTTTCCGCCATTATGACATAACCTGGCACCTCACCAGTGTCAGAGGACACATTCTCCTGGGAACACCTCTCACTGGCTCTGTCTAGCAGCAGCCCCTCTGCAGCAACACGTGGAGATGTTTCCTGCCCCTTCCCCACAACCATCTCTAAAGGAGAACTCTCCTCTTTGATCAGGAACACTCCTGCATCTTGCTCACCACCGAGTTCGCTGGAGTCAATAGCGGTCCGATTTGCAACCGGGATATCGGTCATTTTAACACCAGTAGGTGCAGCAGACATCTGGCTACACATGGCTCCCACCTGGAGGTTTCCAGATACCATAGAACATGCCACCCCTGTAAGACTGTTAATATTTTCCTGCATAATCTCCTGGGAAGAAGTATTAGTTGCCTCAAACCAGGCACCTCTTTACCACCTGAGGATTCAAATACGCTCACCTGCCCTTCACAAGTGCCTGAGCGAACCCTGTTCTCTGCTGAGTCTTGCAGCTCACTTTTTCTGTCACCACTATCACTGCATTCCTTGTGACCATTGGAGTAAAAACTACTGGGAATACAGCAACCAGGAGAACATGTGATCACAAAGGGACTACAGGTCACAGCACGCCCTTTCCCTTCAGCCTCTATAGTGTCACCATCTGGATTTCCATCACAGGTACATTGCTCAGTGCTGCACACAGAATCTGCCTTAGCACACATTTTCTTTACAAAGGTATTCTCATCACCCTCTGAGGTATCATCCATGCAGGCACACACCGCACTAGGGTCTGGACACACCCTCTTTAAAGGGAACCTGTCACATAGGTTGTGCCCCCCTTGCTGAGGGCAGCACAAGCTAGTGTCAGAGTTGCTGTTTCCAGCACTGTGCCCCTTATTCTGTAAGATGCAGCAGTTTTAGAGCATTTACCCCCTAAATCTTATTTATGAGCAGGTGTTAGCTCCACCCACCAAAGGCTAGCTCCGCCCACTGACAGTTATTCAATTGTTTCTACCTATTCAAAGTAATAGGTTTGTCAGTTGAGGTGGGTGGGGCTAGCCTCCGATTGGCCGGGTTGAAAAAAACTGACTCTGAAGGACTCTTCGAATGACTCTTCTGGCTGAAAACTGCAGATTTGATCATTAAATACATGAAAACTACAGCATCTTACAGAATAAGGGACACAGTGCTGGAAACAACAGGTCTGACACTAGCTTGTGCTGTCCTCAGCAAGGGAGGCATAACCTATGTGACAGGTTCTCTTTAAGCTAGTCTCCTCACACTCTACAGCAGAGCCCTCATTCCCAGGATTTGGGCTCTCTCTTCCTGACAATACACTGGCCGCATTCACACTGGGACAGAGCGGGTGGTCATCCAGCACTGGGCACGCACTACCTGCAACTTGCATGCTACCATCAGGTACAAACAGTGCGCTTGGGTAACTGGCAGACACACTCACCAACTGGACTTCAGACCCTTCACACACACAGTAGCAGGACAACCATATTCATAAGTTTCCCCAACAGGGAATGCAGAGGGAACCTTGTTGCTATAGACAACCACATTAGCTCCACCTGAGCCTGTCTGCTCTATAGCTGAGGCTGGCAATTCTTTAGAAGCTAATTCACACTCGGCCTTAACTCCACACACAGCTCTGACAGTCAGGACCTCTAGGGGCAGACCTGAGCTGCTCTTCTCCACTGCTACAGCAAATTTAGCCTCTTGTTTACCCAGGGCCACAACTGAGCTACACCCAGCTATTGTTTTAGCAGCTATTTCAACCTTGGCCGTTACTACAGCTGACTCCCCTTCTTAGGTAGTGGGACTGAGCTATTTATTAAAGGCACATTTTTTTCCCTATTGTCATTCTCAATAGACCTCAGTTCAGATGAGTCACAATCATAGTCCAGAAGACTTTTCAAGTCCAGACACCACAGTCTCACTGCTCTTTGGACGTGTCCCACTTGGCAACAGTTCTGGGCACCCGTTTACCATACCCTTTGCAGTGGGCGCTTTCCAGGAACAGCCACCTGTTTTGCCTGGCCCGCTCGCTGTCTCCCACAGCAGCCAAATTCCATCTACAGCTCCTCACATACCTCAAGCAGATGATCAACAGTCCCCAGATTGGTCTCAAAACGTATAGCCACAGTCTTACCAGCACCTGGTCGGGTCTTCAGAAAGGGTATTATATCTGGGTGCACTCTGGAGACGTTCTGCTGACAGTCCAGAGTAACCCCAAGGGTTCTTGCTGGCACCTCCTTTGGCAGGACCTCAGCAGCTGCTCTTCGTCGATGAGGCTGGCTGCCATTGGTAACGGCCATATCCATGGTCCTCTGTCACTCCATCAGTTCCGGAGGTAGCTCCTGCGGGTGAGGGATACACAACCGGGCGTTCTTCTGCTGGACTGGGGCAGCAGTCTCCTTCTGTTCAAGATTTAACCCCAACAATGCCAGAATCATAGCCTTTACCTTGATGTAACTGGTTTCCTCCAAGGGCAAGTCACAGAAAACTCTCTGGAGTTTTCCAGTAAGATATGGCTCCAGGGCATCTAAGAAACTTGTCTGTTGGCAGACACTGGCGGACGGCAAACCGCTCAAAGGCCGCAAGGTAGGACACTATATCCTCATAATGCCTTGTGGCAGGGGGGAAAAAAATCAGCAAAGCAGTCTTTCACAACAGCACTCAGTCTGTTTGCAGGTGTGTCTCTCCCTTTTAGCAACACTGCTTCACAATCAGGCCTCCAGCCTGTTAAATCTTGCTGCAAGAGGACTTCATGCACCAACTCCCGTGCCAGCCTTGCAACACTTCATCTTTGGTCGTCCCGGGGGATATTCCGCTCTTGGACCGCCGTCCTTTAGTAGAACGGTTGGCACTTCAACACAGGGCACTTTGACATCGGGTTTCTTTAGGTTTGGTCTCCACCAGTTTTATTCCTGTATGCATGTTGCATATACCACTCTGGTATGATTCCACCTAGTGGCAGAAATAGGCAACTACCTGTAGTTGCTCTGCCACAATATATATACATACAAATGTGTATGTTACAAAAATATAGTAAAGGGGGAGGCATGTGGAAGTATGGCGGGTTTGCTCTATTTGTCTTGTCTATGGTTATGACTGTTCTTTGTGTAGCTCTCGCCTAATGCAGAGGTCTGTACTTTACAATGCACTTTTGTTCATTTTGTTTGCATAATAGTTCTATAATTCATCTCAGCTGTGGCTGTTTCCTGGTAAAGAGCAAATACCTACCTGGCAGAAACCCAGCTGTATTACTTTTCAACCTCACAACAGCCTCAATAATATTTGGCTACAGATATGATATTTGGTTAGTAGCTCATTTACTGTACATTTAACCTACCTCTTTCTACTTAAATGGGATATATCGCTTCTTCAGTTTGTGTGTTTCAAAGTATTTTCAATTTCTCAGCTCTACACATCCACAGGCGTTTCTTTCCCTCCCAGATGGGTTTTTCTTAACTGAAGGGTGATGACATCATCCCCCCGTTCACTGTTCATGCTGGCTCCCGAGCCCTGCCCCCCCCCCCCCTCTGTTTGATCCACATCTCACTTTTCCCTCTCCCTGTAGTCTTATTTTGTAAGAACTGTTTAAATACCACATACCTGCATTCAGTCTAGACAGTCTTCTATGAACTCAGTCTTATATGATCTCTTCTCCTCTCTCAGCTGGAGGTTTGTTACAGTTGAATCCAGTGTTCCAATGAATGGCACAGATCTCCCTTCTATGCAGGAGAATTAGGCACCATGGCACAATTTTGCTGTTTTCTGATTGTAGAATCAGTTGCAGTGTGTTTCGCGGGGTGTGCAGAGTGAAATTGCTACTGCCCCTTAATCTGAGTGAGAGAAGCAGGGATCGAGGCACATTTCTGTTGTTTTCTGATTGTAGAAGCCCTGCAGTGTTATTGTGTTTCTTCTGGCTGTGCAGAGTGAACTTCCTGCTGGTCCCTTACTCTGAAGACCATTTAATGAAATGATACAACCCCATTAAGGGTAAAATAAGTATTCACATTCACTATACTGTGTTATGGAAATTCTTCAACAAATAAATAATTAACCTATTTTTTTTTCCATTTCATTTGGGCCTACTATTCTGACTCCAATACGCTGACAGCAAGTGTGAAGTTCATCGGGCCCATGTAGTAATGAAAGTCTGTATTAAACTGTAAACTTACTTCAGTAATCTTGTCAGACAGTGTCAACTCAACTGCTCTGGCATGTATGAAGAACCAACAGGAGTTTATTCCAGGCTGAATCTTGTAGTTTACACCAAGTAGTAGGGTGAAAAGATGAATAACTTTACAGAGTAGGTGCAGATAATGAGTATACAGTGCTTGAGTGAGACAGAAAGATTGAAAATTCTAGTAGGTGGGAGGAGCTGAATACCTAAAAGAGCACACATAACAGGAAGACAGAGGGAAAAACTTAAAACAATGCAAAGCAGTAATAGAAATTACAATACTGATTATAAAACCATGAAGTCATGGGACATGACACTCCCAAGTCCCCTGGAATCTTTAGTTTTTCCCTATAATACAATAAACAAATTGTTCTCTGAACCTGTAAGAAAGAGAAAAAATGAAAAAATATCAACAGTAAGTCTAGATAATATTCTATAACAGTACATTCCGAAGAAAGTAATCCAATGGGAAACAAAATCCAAGAGAAACCCATTTTTGGATTGGGGAAGCCGCAACATGCCAACACTTCCACCAACCCATGGTAAATCCAGTGGTACATGTTATAGGAATGGTCCAGCTGACAGTTCCTGATAGTACACGTCCTTCTTTAAGTGTCAGCTTCCTTGGCAAGGAGAAGAACCAGTTCAGTGATTGGCCGGAAGAAAATGCGTGTTGAACCTCCTTTAGTCACCTTAACCACCACCTTGTGAGTCTTTCCATCGTGAGAAACGCTGAAAGGGGTATGTCTTGATCCTTACCTTAGGACCACTGTGGTATAGAGCGTAGAACTTGTTGGCCTAATTTCCTTGTTCAGAATTCAGGTTCCACCAAAATCGTAACTGGCATCAGTAGGTAGTGAGTCCTGAAACAAGAAACTTGGAGTAGTCATGTGGATCAATGAGACCTAAAGGGCAGGAGCACATTTTGGTTTCTGCGGTCAGCGGATTGAGTCAGTAGAGATGTTTATATCTCTTCAGCAATTTTCTACTGCTGGGACAGCTGCACAAAGTTCGAGTCTTGGAACAAATGCGCAGTTTTGGTGTTAGTTTTGCTTTTCCTAGTTGAAACCCAAACATGTGGCTCCTGTTTTTCCAGACATCCTTAAAGGCGGCTACTGAAGCTGTGCTTCCATGGACGCATCCAAGGAGACGTGAACTTCTTTCCAAACCCAGCACAAGAATGGTGATTGGAGCTATGAATTCAAGAGGGCATAGACACTTTTTAACGACAGACAAGGTACCCTGCTTAGTGAAAGGTTTGTAAACAGGGTGAAACTTGGAATGTAAACATGTCTTGTTTGACATCCCACAGTAAACCTAGCTGCGCTGAATGGGAGGAGAATCAGAGCCAAGATTAAGGTTTTTTAAATTGGTAGCATGGTCAACCAAGGGAAGTGCTTTCCATTACCTCTGGACTGTTAGAGATGATCTTGTGAAAGCCTGAGGTTTGCACCAGACAGCATTTCCTGTGTTCTGGTGAGGAGATCAAATTGTTTTCTTTGCTGATAGGGAAGGATTTAAGTCCATCATCCACAAAAAAAAGTTCTTCTCAACAAATTGACGAGCTTCGGATCCAAACTCCTTCTCTCTACTTGGGCGGTTTTTTCAAGTCCATAGTTTGGGCTATGGGCAGGAGAGGGGGTGTTGCCAAAGACATGTACCTTCATCCGGTATCTATGACTTCACTGTTAATGTTAATTGTCCTTGTGCCATAGAATCTAAGGTAGTTCTGGGGTCTCCCTCACGATGAAGCAGTGAAACATTTGCTGAAATGTCAGCCCATTACTGCAACAGGTTCTTGACAGAAGTGGATTAGCACTCCTGGGAGACTGTTGTTGAGTTTGGGCCCGGTGAGGGCAGGTTGTTGAGAGAAGTGCCTTCATGCTGAGCGCTGGAATAAAACACAACTCTAATTTGTTTTGGGGTTTGCGGGGTGATACACGCCAAAAGATGGAGGTCCCAGCATTCTTCTCCTTCCTCTAGTGTGGTGCAGGTTCTGCAGGGTCCCTGTCAAATATGTTCTGCATAAAGTCCACATAATGTTTCTCCATTTCTGTTTTCCTCGTTAAGGTTGTGATTTAAAAGAAGATGAATCTAGCAACTGCTTGTCTGTAGATTGTTTTGGTAGTTTTGCTCTTGGAGTGGGGAAAGGGTAGTGGTGCTACCCACTGTTGGATGTCATCTTGGGCAAACTCCCTTTCCATAATCTTAAAAAAATTCCTTGTCTTCACGTGAAGGTGCTAGCTTGTTGTCTTCACTTGTTAGACTAAAAAACTGCTAAACCCAAGACTGTCATCCCCAGGACGAGGAAGAAGGAACGTTATCTTCTAGATCATGTGGTCTCTCACTACCAGTGAGCTTCTCTTTTAACCCAGTTAATGTATTGACATGGTTGAAAATGGTTGCTGCGACCACTTGGTAAAACATGGGTTTTAAATGAGGAAATCTTAGTGGGCTTCTTAACCTGGTCTATGCAAACGTTTCCTATGATCACCCAGCCTAGATCAAGACGTTGAGCAAATGGAGCATCATGGGGTCCATTGATTTGCTGGCATACCTTGTGTACCTGGAGAATGTCTCTGCCGAGCAGAAGTAGAATGTTTGCTTTCTTGTCAAGAGCAGGTATTTCAGTGACTATAGACCTTAGATGAGTATGATGAAGAGCCACTTCTGGCATAGGAATTTCCTCTCTATTAGATAGTATTTGGTTGCATTCAACAAAGTTTGGTAAGGGTATCCTGACCTTGTTGTCAAGTGAAGCTACCATGAGTCCGCTGGCTCTCTTTCCAGAGACCTCTGTGACGCCACTACAGGTACCCAAAATGTAAGGGATGGTGTCTCCTTCAAAGTTGAACAAATCAAAGAGTTCAGATCTTGCAAGTGACCCGGTTGCTTTGATTATCCAATATGGCTTTACACCTTTAGGACTTTTTCCTGGTGACCCTTGAGATATACTTGACAAGACATATCTTTGCACACGACTTGTCAAAGAGACCTTCACCACAAACTTCTGTGCATGAGGAAGATACGGGTAGGATTTACAGTTTGGTTCCAATTTCTCCCCCGCCATGCTTTGCCACCGGGGGTGACTGAGAGGGTGGCTCCATGCGTGCTGAGATGTGAAGTCGCTTCACTGGTCAACACGCTCACATTCAAACACTTATGAACAGGCTTCAATCTTAGCCAAAATGTTCTGTTGAAGCACAACATTTGTAAAATATCCCAAATTTTGTCAGAAGCTCTTTGCGTTCCTGAAGCGGTTTCTTTCGGAAACCGATCATTTCTTGAGAGGATTGGCTTCCTGTGAATTGGGCACAGAAAGATTTGGGTTTCAATAATTCTCACACCTTCAACTGCTCTTATCCAGAGATGATGTAGGTGCAGAAGAATGTCAGTCTTTTTTTACTGACCTGGTCCTCTAGAATTCACTGTAGTTAGAGCTTGGACTGTCATACTTAGGGGAGATTTAAAAAGGCGCCGCAGAGTCCCGTAGACAGTGGGAAGAACTTGGATCATTTCTTGGAATCTGCAAAGTTCCTTTTGAACTCACAAGAAGTAGGAGAATGGAGGGAAGGAAACTGGTACACCCTTTTGTATTTGACCCGAGGGCTGTCCACTTTTCTTGAATGTTTATGGCCCTGGAGTCCTATTGGGTTTACCCCACGAGCAGTGTTCCCAGTAAAATGAGCCAGTAATGAGGTCTGCTTGGGCCAGCTGCCTGCTCAGTGTAGATCACTTTTATTCTTGGAATTTCTCATTGTCTTTGCCGGATATTTTTTTGGGGAAAATTTTTAAGCCGTTAAAAAGAGCATTCTCTATTTGGCTTCTGGACTGCCATAGCTCCGTTCTAGTCTCTCCCAAGCAACTAGGCCTGCCACAGGATTTGCAATATGAACAGATCTGAGTCTCTTGACACGTTCTGTAGACTGCGGGCCGAGCCATCTGACTAGCAGGACCAGTTCTTCTGCAGCTGTAATGCCAATATCATTAATTGCAAATTCTGAAGGGAAATTTCCGGATCTTTTAGTTCTTCAGGGCTGGTCATCAAACCTGGTGAGGCTTGTTTCAGTAAGGGCACGTCGAACCATTTAACCTTGCAAAAATTGACAGTCGACCTTCTCTGACTTCAGGCAGGTAATTGTTAGGCTGAGAGTGCTGATCATGTTTGTTAGGTGTAAAGTCTGATTAAGAGACAAAGGGACATATGGAGCTGCAATAGGCATTCATTGTAAGAAACCCGGTTTAATTAATTATATTGAATGGATCGGCATGGATGTCAGGGGCTGGGCAACTTTGCTGGCATATTGGTTGGATCTTGGTTATCTTTGTATTGAGGGTTGCAGAGGTGTATGGCCCCTTGGGGCATTGTGTTATTGTGCAGGAGGGTACAGAAAGCAGCCTGGGTGTAGGACTGTACTGACCTTGAATGCAGGGATCTGCAGAAGGATTTGTGCTTTGGTTTCACTGGAGGAAAATCTGAACTGGCAGGAATGTTTGGTGGCATTCATAATTTTGCTGTTTTGGCTTAGCACATAGTCTCTTGTGCGCTTAACAGGTCTTCTACACCACGAAATTAGGCTGGAGCTGCTTCCTTCACTTCCACTAGCAGCTTGTTTCAAGAACCTTTAATCTTGCATGGCGGTGGCATGTTCACATTGGTTTTTCTGAGGGGGGAGTTTCCATCTCCACTCTTTTGCATGCTGTTTCTGCTTCCATAAATGCCCTTTTTTGTGCTGTTTCTGCTTCCACAGCTGCTGTCTCTGCTTCCACAGATGCCCTTTTTTGTGCAAATTCTGCTTGTATTCTAGTAGCCTCAGCTTCGGCACGTGCTCTTATGAGCCCGTTCACTGAGTGTAGGGAAAAACCTTGAAGATCAAAGGGCTTTTGATGATCTTTTGGAATGCCTAGTATATTTGGAAAAAACAGGATGATGTTTCCTGGGAGTTGTGTTTGGGTTCTTGACACTAATTTAGACTTAGTTTCACATTATCAATTTTCAACGTTCAATTTTTAAGGCGCTGGGAACTGAGCAATTCTGTAGAGAATCTGGGGTATTAAGCTTCTGTAAAACATCACAGAATCGGGAACTTTTAATGGTATAGTGTTTTATACATTGCAGAGAGTTGTCCTAGGGTTCCTTTAGTAGTGTTTCATTACAACACGCTGTGAGATGTTGGGAAAATATAACTAAGCAGTTTTTCCCAATGAACAGTAGCTTCAGGGAAAATATTTAAAATTTTTATGCTTTCAAGATTCTCTCTGACCTTCCCATTGTAGGGTGAGTCAGGCGTCTTTGCTCTCTACTAGGTTGTGGAGTAGGATTCCTATCATCTTGCAGCTGTACTGGGCACTTTGAGCAGTTCTGCCTGCAGCCATGTTGTTAAAACAGACAGGAATAAAGATGGAGGAAATAGGATGATCTTGCTAAAAGTCTAAGCTCTGTTTGAGCTGTAACTGTTATGCACACTGCAACTGACGCTTCTTGTCACTTTTCCCGACACTGCAGCTTTATGTGGTAATCTTTTGCTGAAGTTGTGAGCTTATCTGTATTTCTAAACCATCTTTTTCACTATTCTGGGCTTTTAATACGCTGACAGCAAGTGTGAAGTTCATCAGGGCCCATGTAGTAATGAAAGTCTGTATTAAACTGTAAACTTACTTCAGAACTTGTCAGACAGTGTCAACTCAACCCGCTCCGGCGTGTATAAGAACCAACAGGAGTTTAATTTCCCGGCTGAATCTTGTAGTTTACACCAAATTAGTAGGGGAAAAGATGATAACTTTACAGAGTAGGTGCAGAGAATGAGTATACATGCTTGAGTGAGACAGAAAGAAAGGGGAATGCTAGAAGGAGGGAGGAGCTGAAAAACCTCAGAGCACACATACAGGAAGACGAGAGGGACAAACTTAAAACAATGCAAAGCAGTGATAGAAATTACAATACTGATTATGAACCATGAAGTCATGGGACATGACACTTACTGTGAAGCATGCTATACCGAAGCTCCACTCCAGTAACTGCATACACATGTTTAAATTATAACATACTGTACCTTTAGATAATCATGTTAATTTCTCTCTGTTTAGAGCGCAGGATGTGTTAATTCATGTTGCCCAGCCACCACAAGATTCCTGTCTATATGACTACTGTTTTGGTACACATACATTTCTCTCAAACAGTTACAGATATTTGACTTTTGGTTGAAATTTCAGGATGAACATAAACTTTCTTGAATTTTTTTTTTAAAACGAACTAATGGAGACCATCTCCTAACTGTAGAATGCACATGTCCAACTGCTCAGTGTTTCAGTACTTTTTGGTTTAGTTGCTGATCTCTAACAAGGAGCTAATGGGAAAGTTTACCAACGGTGTTTGATCCCGGATCGGCCCAATAAAATTAGGGGATCAATTTTAATTGAAATTAAACAGTCACCTCATTTGTGTTGTTCACATTTTGACATCAGGAGACCAAGAGAACACCTTACCATCTTGCTATTGCGAGGTTTCAAGCAGGATGCTCTCAGACGGAAGCGGCCACTGGGCTTGGAGTGCCACAGAGTGTCATCAGCAGGTTACAACAGAGACACAGAGAGACTGGAAGAGTTTTAGAAAGGCAAAGAAATGGATGGCCTTTGGCTACATCACACACTCATGACTGCTTCATTGTAAACAATGCCCTGCGGAACCAAATAATGAGTGCCACACAACTCCAGATACATTTAAGGGAGGTTAGAGACGCCCAATTGTCATGTCAGACCATTGATCACTGTTAACATCAGCAGAGCCCCCGTTAGGGCTGTACAGGCAATACTGCCATATGGGGCGTGGCTGCACTTTGAAGCAAGGAGGTAACGGCTGCCGACAGGTACTGCCCCCTTGCTTCACAGTAACAGTGCAGCCTGTTCTCTTTACAATATCAGCTATCTCTCTTATATGTAGGGGAGTGTGCAAAGGTGAGTACCCCTTCTAACTACCTATCTACTGGGGGGCTCCTTCTAACTACGTAAGTACTGAGGGGCCCCTATCTATCTACCAAGGGGCTCCTTCTAACTACCTAACTACTGGGGGACCAAAGCTACCTATTTATCTACCAAATGGGGGATCCAAGCTATCTATCTACCTACTAGGGGCCCCAAGCTAACTACTTATCTATCTCATGGGGGATCCATGCTAGCTTCCTACCTACTAGGGGCCCCAAGCTACCTACCTATCTACCTACTGGGAGCTCCAAGCTACCTATCTACCTACTGGGGTACCCAAGCTATCTATCTACCTACTGGGGGCCCAAACTACCTATCTACCTTCTGGGAGCCCCAAGCTACCTACCTACCAACTGGGAGCCTAAAACTACCTATTTACCTACTGGATGCCCCAAACTACCTATTTACCTACTGGGGGCACCATTTTTTTTGTGCGCATTAGTAGTGTAGAATGTGCCTGAATCTATTAACCTGTTCTACTGTTGGTCATAGATAGCGCTTCTAGATACTAAGTGACACTTCTGGCTCAGGTAAATCACTTTTAAAGTGGTCTAACTGTTCTAGCAAAAATGTGCCTTAATTTGCTGTTAAAAAGACATAAATGTGTAGTATCGTACGGTTGTAGTGTGACACGGCTCCAGCACGCCTACTGATCTCAGGCATATTACAAAGTGCCGAGGGTGCTTTATAATGCACCTGATATTGAAGTGCGCCTGATTAAAAATATAGCGAACAGGGCTGTGCCAGTTTCTGGGATGAAAAGACACCAACCCAGTACATACATGTCGTCCTTAGAGTACATTGTGATGAAGGTTACACAGCAAAATTTGGTTGCATGAAAATTGGGATAAAACTAAGAAATCACACAACACAACCTTAAAAAGGTTGCCCAGTTCATAACAACATTAAATTATATGCTAGTGCAGCCCCATAAAATAAAAGAAGCCTATACTCACCTTCCTCTGCTCTTTCGTTCCAGCACTTTTTGTTTAAATTTGTTTTTCTCCAAATGGAACTTCACCACTGCAGCAGCTCAGTGGTTATAGCACTCACGTGCCTTTGCCTTACATCATTACTAAGAAGTGAACAGCTCCAAATGCTAATGTAAGCAGAGGCAGCGGCTGCAGCAAATCCGCCTCTGGCGCCCTACTGTCCCAATTGGAGAACGAGCCGAGAGAGCCGGACTTGGAACAGAGGACTGGATGAAGGGGAGTATAGGCCTCTTTTATTTCATTGGGCTAAACTTGCATATTATTTATGTTGCTAAAACCTTGTCAATCCCTTTACTGTTTCTCTATGGACACAACGTTCTGGACTTTCAAACTACAGTATATAGAAACACTAATGTTGCATTGTGGTAATCCCATGATTTTATGTGTTTTGTCACTTAATGTTTAACTTCGCTGTTCTGGACATCTGATTTATTATCTAGAACTTCATGTTAGAACAGGGTTATTAATACTGTTATATCCATAATACGGTTGTATTATATCTGACTGCATACAGGCAACTTCATATACACTTTATGGTAACAGTTAGGACAAAGAAAAGCAATAGACAAACTATTGCATAGCTAAATCCTGTCTATGCTGCCAATATGGCTGCAAGTGACAGATGTCACGATGAAGCCTTAGCCTAAAGCTTTCTAGCAGTATTCAAGTACATCTCTCCAAAAGCTGTTATATTATCAGTCTCATCGTTATTCTTTTCACACTTTAATGTTTAATTGAGATAGTATATTCTATATAGTCAAAATAAAGTTACAAAAGGAAGTCTGTTAAAAATTAGGCGTCAGGTCATTTCCACGGCTTCTAATATTGGTAACAAAATCCAACCCTGTCCCATCGGACAAGAACTATAGGTGACATGTATGTACAGTGCTGCGCCAGAAGTCTGATGTATTTTCAGCCCGAAAACTGGCACAGCCCCGTTCGCTATATTTTTAATGAAGCGCACTCCAATATTAGGTGCATTACAAAGTACCCGCAGCACTTTGCAATGCACCTGAGATCAGAGGGCGTGCTGGAGGCTTGTCGCACTACAGCCATACGAAACTCCACATGTATGCCTTTTGAATGGCAAATACAGGCACATTACTGCTGGAACAGGTAAACCACTTCTAAAGTGGTTTACCTTAACCAGAATTGTCGCTTTGTAGCTAGAAAGTGCTAAATCTATGACCCGCAGTAAAACAGGTTCATAGATTCAGGAGCATTCTACGCTACTAATGCACACAAAGAAATGGCGCCTGGGCACCAAAAATCATACATGTTTCCCATTTGTTCATCTGTGGCCTAACACCCTGTTGGGAACCTTGAAAGAATAAATGAATTTAAAGCTGAATGATACTCAGTAATAAGTTGGTAAATTGGTAATGGGGCATAGAAGGGGCTGGAGAGTCAAAATTATTTTGGAGCTCTCTGAACCGATTCTTTGCTTCAGGTGAAATAACATATAGCTATGTCCCTGCAGAAAACATGGGTGCTTTACTCTGAGAAGAAAACAGGGCTGTGCCAGTTTTCTGGTGTACTTTGAGCCAAAAAGAATGTATCAACAGGCGCACTCCAACTCCAACACTTTTTAATGCGCCAAAGATTAGGGGCGTTCAGGAGGCGTGTCACACCACATTCGTAGGATTAGACACATTTATGATTCTTTGATGCCAAATCTAGGCGCATGAAAGAACAGCCAGACTTGTCGTATTGGCTCTACAATGCACCTGTATGTATGATCTGCAGAGGTGCAAGTTCATACATTCTGGCGCATTTTACACTACCGTAAAGCTATTTAAAACTGGCCGGTCAGTGCCAGCATTCATACATGTCTCCCTAAATGTGCTAAACCCAAAGTAAATCAATTAAATACAAAATATATACATCAAAATTTATTTTATTAGAAATATTTAGAACACTAATATTAAAAAAAATGTCATGATGTAACAGGTACCGTATTACTGGAAAAGGAAAAAGAGTACATAGTGGATGTGATACTGATTATTTAGTAAGGCAATTCATAAATATACAGTGCATATAAAATGATGAATTTACAAGTGCAAGTATTACGATCCAGACATCATGCCACAACATACCCTTTGAACCTGGGCAGTGGTATAGCTGTTCAAGCGTTTGCTGTGCCTTCCAGCAGGGCAACAGTTAAGCACTTGATTGCAGCATTAGCAGCTGATGCCTGCTGTCAGACAGGGTCTGAGTTATCTAAATGCAAGCTGGGGTCTTGATTGGTGTTTTTGGCCATCTGTGTTCTTGGTCTGTTTCATTGTCCTGTCTGGCATCTCTCCTGATCCTTGCCTGTCTGCCATTTTTCCTGACACAAGTCTGGATTCTTGTCTGGTGTCCAAGTCGGTGGTCCCAGGGATCCAGTCCCCCATTTTTATGTTTATTCTTGGACTATCTGCCACACTTGCTAATCTGAGGCCTAGTGCCATGCCTGCTGATTTGAGGCCCAGTGACACATCTGCTGATCCGGTGCCCAGTGTCACATCTACTGATCTGGGACCCAATGACACATCTGTTGATACAAGGCCCAGTTCCATGTCTAGTGATCCGGGGTCCCAGTGCCATGTCTGCTGATCTGGGACCCACTGCCATGTTTGCTGGTCTGGGGACCAGTGCCACATCTGATGATCTGGGACCCATTGCCACATCTGCTGATCCAGGGCCCATTGCCACTTCCACTGATTGGGGTCTGCAGCCTTCAGTGCTTCGTTTCCTGGTCTGAAATCCGCATGGCATGTTGAGGCTCCAGAGGCCACTCATAAAAGGGGGGGTATTGCCACGATCAGCGAGGCATCATGTTGCAACATACCCTTTGAACCTGGCAGCTGCTGTGTTGTGGTTTTTCAAGTGTGTTCGGTGTCTTCCAGCAGGACAACAGTTAAGCACTTGACTCCAACAGTCAAAACTGATACCCATCACCCTTCCTGGGGGAACTATTTAGCCCTGCTACTTGTTTTAATCAGGGCCTGAGTTTGTTCCGTGCAGGCTTACTGTGGCCTCTGTTTTCCTGTGTTTGCTTAATGCCTGGAGCTGACCCCTGCCTGTTGGCTGCATTTGTTTGCTTGCCATTCATTCCTGTTTACTGTCTGCTGTTCCCCCATTTGTTTTGGACCTTTGTTTTTCCCTTCATGTCCATTACGTCCCCAAGGATCCTCTCCCCCATTTTTACGTGTATTCTTGGACTGTCTGCATAAATCTGCCTTTCTCTGCAATAAAGTCTATTGAAGAAAAAGTTACAGCAAGTGCATAAATTAAATATCATGTATAGAAACATGGATATAAACAGACACTACATTGAATAAATATGTAGTTAGTACATAAATTTGTGCCAAAATGAAGTGCAAGTGCATCCAAGTCCACAGCTAGTTACATTCCCGATGCACGTTTTGCACCACTGCTTTGTTTGGGGAAAAAATTGTCATCTAAAATATAGTCATCTTTACAGATTCTGTGAGGTTCCAATGGGAGGAATCCTTGCCTTATTTTTTAAGTGGTTGTTAAAAGGGTGCATGAAAAAAATAGAAAAAAAGAAGAGAACTTATCTCATAAATGCTCTTGTTCCATCACTAAAGCTGTCCTTGTGATCCCGGCTGATGACTTCAGTGCTCATTCTTTACATGACCTTGGAGCCAATAATAGCCTACAGTGGTCGTGTGACTAACAAGCTTTTTTAGTGTTGGAACACCCCTTTAAGAACCTCTGGGAATTTGTGCAGGAAATCTCGCCCTACAATATTTTTAACCAATCAAAAGGGTATTACTCCTCATGTAATGGAGACAAGCAATCGGGACAAGAATCAAGTCCTCCACGCTGGTTATGAATAACAATCAGCATGAGAAGTGGCCTCATTTTAATCTTGGCTATGAGTTTCCCTTTTTTCAATGTATTTATCATTACTATTATATGTAAATACAACTATAATGATCAATTACAGTAATTATCATAATTTATTTTTTAAATTAATGTGGTGTCTGTCACCTCCTTAAGCACAGATCACATTTTTATGGCTGTAATTTGTAGCTTCTGGTGCCTTGGCTGTAGCTTTGTGGCAGCTTTTTGTTCTCTAGTAAAGTGTGAATAAATGACATTATGGCAGTCTGATTCTGCATTTAGTGAAATAAAGCTTAATTTTCTTTAAGAATGATAGCAGAGAAAAGTGGAAAGTGGGAGGTAAAGTACAGTGTAAAATTGAACTTGCTAGAGGCTCCCTGTAGTCTGTAGTCATGCTGGGATACTGAGAAGAAACAGCCTGCAAATCATCTCCACTTCACCTATGCATGAATGTCCTCCTCACTGGGAGACATGAACAACTCAGCATCGAACATGATTCACAGTCTGATAATATGCCTTCAACTCTCTAAATGTGATATCTGTGGTAGTTACACTGTACTTTGCCTTCTATCGACTCTGGTTTTCTGCTTCTCTGGTTTAATTTTGCAAAATATACATGAGGACTTGAAACAAAAATATCTGTGTAAAAGAACTAGTTCTGAAATGTATATAAATAAAATCATTGGCACCTTAAAATAACCTAATCTGCAGCTAACCCTAGACCATGTAAGCAGGAGGGGTAATGAATTCAAACCATGTGATGCTTCAAATTTGTGTGTGAAGTAACAACCTAGCTGGATAACACATATGGCACCTATAGGAGTGGTTGTTATTTTTAGCCCATGACTAAAGATGAGGAATCTGACAATACACTTAACAGGTGCCTGCCAATGTGCCAGTTACTATTACAGAGTCATTTATAAGGTATAATAGACAAAGGAGGATAAAGTGGTAATCACAGATCCATAATTTCCATTGTTTATATGCAGGGCTGTCTTTTCCATGGGGCACACCAGGCAACTTGGGATCCCATCAACAGGTTTCAGGTGGTCGGAGGTATGAAGATATGTATTCCGTGCATAGTAGTGTTGTTTGGTTACTGTATAACCATCATTTAGAGGTATCATCCATAGAATATTGACTGCAGGGATCCACACTCCTTCCGATCTTCTACCATCTGAGGGGAAATCTCTGTAACCTAACCGTATCCTGAAATAACCACACTGATAACTCTGAAGGTCCACCTTGTGCATGGGGTTGGTGACATCTTTATTATAAGATATATCTGCTTTGCAGAACCAACTTATAACTTCTCAGTCTCCATCCAGTCGCGGTGAATGCCCAGTAACCAAGACTGGCAGCATGAGCTGTCCACTGGAGAAAACACACCTTTCTGAACCACCAACTGTGACTCCAAATGATTCTTCAAACCTAAAAGAACAAAACCAAAAGGGAACGGAGGATGGGAAAGACAACAACATCTCCAGGGTCAAAGAGAAAGCAGAAGGAGGAGGGTATAGACTCTTGCTTGAAAAGCAAGAAAAACAGTAATGGACACCACAACCCTTCAAGGTGGTATCCCATCTTATACTACCATATCAGAACAGAGATGTGGCCAGTTGTGGTGTTATATGGTGGCGTGGTTAGAGATGGGGCCTGTTGTGATGTCATGTGCCTTGTCAGGGCCCATTGCACTGTTTTTCCCGGGGGCTTGTAATGCTGTTAACATGGCCCTGCTTATATCAGGGAACTAAACCTTTGAAGTAATAGAGTTATTCATCAGGAAAACACTTGTAAATAGATTTATAAAAAATGTGCTCATCTCTAGTCATATCCATTACTACACCTGCAAGAGATGTTCACTTATTTTTATTCATGATGTACAGTATGTCACAGGAAAACATATTATTTTCTAATATACATATTTTAAAATTTTGCTCCTGTACCTCTTTATACCAGTGTAGTAGGCCCCTATCTACATGTATAAAGAAAATGATACAGTGTACATTTTTGTCCATGGTAATGACTCATGGAGTAAATGTATGGACTAAACATGGTGTCGGTCATGAAACCTCTTGATATTTAGTTATTAACAGGGTAACATGACATCTATGGTTAACTGCATGCACTAAACAGTCATGTGACCTCCGGCCCTCAGTAAGTAGCAGGGTTTGATGATATATATGGTGTAACCAATTAGGATTAATGGTCGAAAAGTAACTATTATTACTGCTAGTCTGGCAACTTCTTCCCTGTGTCGATTTACTGGTATAAGGGCTTGTTCACACAATGTTTTGGATCCGTTTTGGATGCGTTTTACGGATCCGTTTTTAACCTGCGAAAACTGGATGCAAACGGCATCCAAAAAGCGGATCCAGAAAACGCTACAGCTGATCCTTTTTTGGATGCGTATTAGATGCGTTTTGCATGCGTTTTACAGATCCGTTTTTGGATCGTTTTTTTCAATGCTTTATTTAAATCAACCTATCAAACTGCAATTTAAATATAATATAACCTATCAATGACCAGGAAAAAAACCTTTTTTTACCTAGTGTCAATCAACTGTACATACACCTATGATGTTAGAACCCGTCCCCTCCCACCCCCTTATTTTTTTTTTAAATCAACCAATAGTTTTTAAACTCAGAGACCCAACGTCCATGTGCATCCGGTGGTATGCTGGGGGCTGTTCGACTGACATTATCCTCCTCTTCTTTACCCATGTAGAATGAAGGCATTTTCCAATAGCACATTGCATCAGAAAAATTAGCCCTCCCATTAAAATGATACAAAATATAACCCAAACATAATATTCAAATGTTATATTTAATTTAAATCCAATGCGTTTTACGGATGCGTTTTTGGCATCGAAAGCGGATCCAAAACGCACCCAATTGTATGCTGCGCTTTTGGATCCGCTTTCGGGATGCCAAAAGCGCACTCCATTATTTCCTATAGGGATTTCTCTTGCGTAAAACGCAAGAAGAATTGACATGTCAATTCTTAAAACGGATCCGTAAAACGGATCGCGAAAAGCGCATCGGCGATCACTCGTGTGAACAGCGATGCGCTTTTGCCATTGAAAGCAGTGTTAATCACACTGACAATTGTTAGATCCGTTTTGCGGATCCGTAAAACGGATCCGTAAAACGGATCACAAAAACGTCGTGTGAACAAGCCCTAACTGCTGTCTCTTTAGAGTATGTCATATTGTTAAGAAAGATAATCATACAAAAAAGGCTGTGTTGCAGGTAGAAATATTGGAGGAGTTCTGCTCTTCAATAAACTAATGTTGCCTGGATACCAGCGTTCACATGTCATGTGTGGTGCAGTGTTGGACTGTGGTGCCTAGTGCCTACCAGAAAAGTTGATTCTGGGGCCCACCCTAAGGCTAAGATTACACGGCTAATTGAAGAGCATACAGTATGCCCCGCAATTACGCCGGGTACTCCCAGGATGCGGGGTGGCCGGCAGCTGTCTATAATATAGACTGTCCATAATCGCGGTGCGTAAGCGCTGTGAATAATTGACATGTCACTTATCTCCCTGCTTGTCATATTGTACGCCCGGGGAGAGGAGGCGTAATCCATAGTTCCCTATGAGAACTATGGATTACTGTAAATACTGGGACGCATTATAGCACAGTATGCCGCAAAATACATGGCGAAATGCGCCCCAATTTAAGCCGTGTGAACATAGCCTAAAACTACTGTACTTTGCCTCCTTGCTTCTACCATCTGAGCTGTGCTCCCGCTCAGCCTCCCATCAACTGATATAGACTGACATCATCACACCAGCCTGTAATCAAGACAGCACTCTGGTGCTTCTGAGTCTCCTTCATCTAATTGCAGGTGAGCTGAAGCAGCAGGACAGAGGACAGAGATATATGTCTCTCCCACTGGTTAGGTGTGTAGATTTATAACCCCCCAATAGGTAGGTATTTAAGTACCTCACTACGTAGGAAGGTAGGTAGAAAGGCCCCATATTTGTGAGAAAGGTATCTAGGGCCCCCACTAGGTAGGTAGTTATATAGGCCCTCTTTAAGTAGGTAGGTTGCCCTCTCCCCAACTGGATAAATATTAAAGTTCCCATTAGGTATATAGGTATTTATGACCCCCATTAGGTAGGTATATAGGCTAACTATTAAGTGGTTAGGTAGGCATATGGGACCGCAGTTGTAGCCTTAATGGTATATCTGCAAATTTTATGTAACAAAGTCTTAACCCTACAGACAAGATAATAACGCATCAGTAGCATACTGGGCCAGTTCAATCAGGGGACTGGTGGCAAAGCATTGTATAGGAGGTATTTACTTTTTTGTAAGGAATTGAAAAATAACTAAGAAAAATCAGATTCTAAATAACATAGAATAAAAATTATGCACCAACAGTACATTTAAAAAATATTACAAGAATTGTTAAAAACTCTCATAGAGTTCACAAATAAAAGTTCCTTGCAATGTGCAAGTGATACCGCTTTGCAGATTTTAAAGAACGCAAAGGGGTTCAAGTTGCCCTTTTTATGTGCCCTACAATGGTAATGCATGTGTTTAGAAATTTGTATCTATTTCTAGGTCTTTTCGTTAATGCTTTATATTTGTACTCCCTTGCTTATCTTCCTGTTCTGTGCCAAATATTTGCATTTTCTTCAGACAAACTTAAATGTTACAAACAGCTTTGACTGCAAAGACTGATTACAAGAAACGTCAAATCTCAAGTGAAACCAGAGCACTTGCCTATTGGCAAAGCTTACTTTTTCCATTTGGAGAAGGATTCAGGAATTTGCACTGGGAATATATTTTGCATATGCAGAAAACTGGGTCAGAAGATAAAATGACTAAGCTTTGTTATGGAGGTTTGATTACTTTTGGGTCTAGCTAGCAAGTTTCTCACAATTTTACTTTTCTTCGTACTATTTTGGTAAAAGCGTTCAGATTTTTGCCAGAAATTCGAGGTCTGGAATTGTAATGTCTAGACTAAACAGGAAATTAAAGTAATCCAAATAAAATACTTGGCTTTGTGGTATTTGACATTTTCACATATAAATTCAGTCAATGATTTAACACTTTATTGTAATCTGCATTATTCATTGAATTCCCTCCAGTCTTAATGACGTTTATAAACAGTATTATTAGAAAAATAGAAATACAATAATACCAATTGGTACCACTAGGGATAACCTACTATATTCTTTATGGAGTTCAAGATACTGTATGCTAATTAAAAAAAAATATACCACATTATGTAATGTTCTTCTTCATGTCATAACTACTGAAAGAATATGGACAACGCAATTTACCTCATTTACTCCACTTTCCCATAAGTCACTTCTGAAATCCGGACAGAATACTCAGCAGGTCCAAAACTTTGCTGCTTCAAGCTAATCTGGTATTTGATTCCCTAGATAACTGCTAGTGTAATTGAAAACAAAATTAGTTGTCTCTTAGAGTTTTAATTTCTCAAATTTCATATACACCAATGAACAATAACTTTTAAACCCATGACAGGCAAAGGTAATAAAGCTAGCACCTATCAAGGGGTGGGATATAAAACAGCTGGTGGACAGCCAGTTCTTGAAGCAGATACATTGGAAGCAGGAAAAATTGCTGTTTTTTTACAGCATTGAACATCTGGGTTTGTGTCGATTAAGAAAATAATATTTTTAAATGGCAGTATTACGTGCTTAAAATATATATGAGACCCAGACTGGTAATCTGCTCTGTCAGAAACCCACATACAGTTGGAAACTATGGTGGAGCAGGTAGCCGCTGGCTCTCACAAGTAAGAGGCACAGGCGGCATAATGTAATGACATCATCACACCACCTGCACTGATGCCTCTTCTTGGCTGCAAGCTTAATGCAGCCTAACTTAGGCTTGTGGACTTCAAGATACCAAGAGTAACGTCATGGAACATGCCTTCATACCACTGCATTGGACACAAGCCAGAATGAGCTGATCAGCGAGGGAATGGGGGTGGGTGAGTGTTATTGTTCTGTCTTAATTATCAGAATAAGGGCAACTATCTACTGGGGGTCCTACATACATACCTAACAGGGGCCTATATCCCTCCGGACCTACTGGGTGCCTATATACCTGTCAATCTTTCGGAAGGTCTACATTGGAAGGCCTGGGGGTCATATATACCCACTTTCCAACTTAATGTTGGGCCTATTTACCTACTTTATAGGAGGCCTATATACCTTCTGGGGGGCCTATTTACCTACCAACCTAATGGGTAACCTACATACCTACCTTCCTAATAGGAGACCTATATATCTAACTATGTACTGAGGGGGCCTACAACTCTAACTATGTACTGAGGGTACATACCTATCAATCTCCCTGGTGGGGGGGCTATGTACTTACCTACCTACTGGGTGACCTCTATACCTCCCTAGCTACTGGGGGGCCTATCGTACTCACTGGGGAGCCTTTATACCTCTGTAGCTCATGGGACCTATTTACATACCTTCCTAATTAATTGGGGCCTATATACCTACCTACTTACTTAATGGTGGAGTTATATACCTAACTTTTTACCTAATAGGATGCATATTATGCCTACCTACTGAGGGGCTTATATGCCTATCTAATGGAAAGGTTATATAAATGCCTACCTAATGGTGGCCTATTCATCTATCCAACGCAGGGGCCAACCTACCTACCTAGTTGTTGAGATGGTCTATCTGTCTATTTGGGGTCTACCTGTCTAAAAGGAAGTTACCTATCTGCCTACCTAATTTTGGGAGTGTACTTACCTACAATATTAACCTACCTACTCTATAGGGACACAGAAAAAGGCTAAACCTGGGTGCATAAATGGGACCTTATGGCCTCTGGGGCCACTTTTACTGTATGGGGCACAATAGGGTCATTATTACCATTTAGGGAACTATGGACGAAGAGTTTATACAGAGGTCGGATTAGGTAAAGAGGTTTTGAGAAATTGAGGAGTCTAAAATGTTTGTTTGGTAAATTCTACAGAGACAAGTAATGGCTGGAAGAAGTCATCATGGCAGTTTGGGACAAATGAAGAAAAAGGAAAATGAATGACTTATCAGAGAAGACATCACCTGTCACTGGATGTCATTGCTTATTTTGCTTCTGTGTTGTCATGTGATGGTGACTTAAACTGTGGTCACTACATGGTGGTATTATAGGTTATAATGGTGCACTTGTCCCTGATTGTTAAAGCAAGTGTACTCATGGAGTAGAAGTGGAGACTGAATCTAGGCTACAGTAGACTGGCCCGGGGGTTATTCAGCTCACAGGATCGCTGTCTTTGATAAATAGTATTGGCACCAATATCACACGGACCACATGGCTGTATTTTAAACTGGCCTCAGCCAGCTTCATTCCCCAGGCACAAGATAAAGTACAAAAACAAAGAGAAAACCAAAATAAATCCTTGGACGTCAAGCCAATAACTCAAAAAACTCAGAGAACACTCTTTAACCATGGCCTGAATCTAATGTCTAGTGCCACTATCACAGTATACTTACTGTACCAGCCCTGGGGCTAGAGACCTCTCCTCAGCTCCAGCGTTGCTCCCAAACCTCAGGTAGCAACCAGACCCCTTGTCTTCCTGTAGCACCAGGTTTTTACAGACCTGGTAAATCCTGGAACTGGAATCTGGGAATGGCCCAAACATCACTATAGTCATTCCGGGAAAAACAGCATAATAGCTACGTATCAACCATACTAGGTACAATTGTCAGGAACAAACTGTTACTGACTTACAAACGATGGCTTCCCCCACCAAGACCAGGCCCTCAGTGACATGTACCTAGCAGGTGACCTCATGTCGCTCTGCCACTTATTCCTCCCACCCCTTTGACTAAAGCCGCTGTTTCACTTTAGCTTCCTCATGCTGTTCATGGTTTCCTTGGAAGAACATTATGTTTTCCACCAAGAATTCTTTTTCTCTTAACACCTTCTAGAACCCAGGGAAAGTATACCCCACTTTCATATCATGCAGTAGGTCTCTCTCCCTACCAACCTTTCTTGTTGTGGTGTGCTTTCCACTGACAAGCAGAACCTTTTTATATTTATCTCTACTGTCTGTAATCATCTGGGTTACTATATGTTGCTAAGGGCAACCACTTCCTTACATCCTCAGAGGCAGAAACTAAATTGTCCACATACAGCTCAGCTGTGGGCTCATACCATGTACTCACCCCACAATGGGCAACAGACAGGTCATAGTCACTTTCATTCTCCAAAGTGGCAGAGCTAGAGCCTGCTGTCACATGAGCATCTATGACTTTAACATGGTGTCCTATACCATCACAACTATCTGATGATGCACAAAATATTGACGTCTGAATAAAGTCGGCCCAAACAGACCCTGTCCCACACTATCCACATCAAATGATACAGTGTTCTGCAGTTGTGCTATTATCTGGATATATTCCTTTCTTTCAATTCCAACCTTAAGAAATTCTCTGTGATTTTAACACTCATCAATATTTCCGCAAGTTTTTCTGTCAATCAGTTCAAAGCCAGCTGGACAGTTACACTCATAACTGACCGAGTCCTAGTACATATGTGAGCAGCAACCAGTAATCAACAAACATTCATTTAAATTATACTCCTTATGCTTATCAGTGCATTCCCCTGATTTGCACTTGAATTTTCCAGATCCTGAACACTGATTGACATCTTTACAGCGTATCTCATCATTGCCATGAAGGTAGTCTCTCACACCATCGCATTGTTTACTACCATGTATGCAGTTCCCATCCTCACATTTAGACTGATCTGGCTGACAGGTACGAGAAGGACAGTTCATTTTACCACTTCTATCTGAACAATCTTCATCACTATCGGAGGCTTTATCCATGCATGCATACACCTCACTAGGGTCTGCATATATCCTCTTTATACTAGTCTCCTCACACACTGCAGGAGCTTGTTCAGACATGACAGTAACTGAAGTTAACCTTCTGACATAGCTAACCTCCCCTGCTCAGGCTGTGTGACATACTGTAGCTATTAGTTACAGGTACATTTTTCCCATTAGCAGCATTTTTAGTAGACAACACAGTTTACAAGTTCATATATAACAGTCCTGCTGCTCTCAGGGCTTGGCTTCTGGCAACGAAGAATGTCTGGGCCTCCGTTTAACCAACCCAGGTCCTCACATAAATTATTGGCAGAGTTGTGCAGCAGTCCTGGGTGCAAACATGGGTCCTTCCATATATTTATTTAGCAAGATATACAGGTGCAGCAATAACAGGTACAAAATATCAGGATACATTCATCTGGGCAGCCTTCCACCCGTTTAATGCAACGACCTGCGAGGGTTAATGAGTCTGGCCTCGGACCACACTCTGGGAGAGGTGCTTCTCCTGAGCTAGGAGTGACAGCTCTGCAGCCTCTCCCAACTGAGGGTGTGTCTCTCTGGACCCAAAGGAGGGTCTAAATGCCGTACTTAGCAGCATAGGTGCTGTCGTCCAGTTGGGTCTGCCATCTAGGGCAGCACACCAAGTAGACAGGGACAGTGGGCTGGTTGGCAGTCAGGGACCACTGCACCTCCTCTGACATGACAGTTTGACAGGCCACTATTTCTCTGCTCTCCACGCACCATGAACACCATGACTGCAGTAGTAGAGCAGATGCAGGGGCTTACCCAGTTGGTCCAGCATCTGGCACTGAGAGTGCATCAGCATGAGACCTCTCAGGGTACCCCTCAGACTGGGAGTCCTCCGGCACCACTTCCCCTTTTGTTGAACCCCCTATTCAGTTACCCAAGAGGTTCTCAAGTGACAGACAGGCCTTTTTAGTGTTTAAGGAGGGATGCCGTCTGTACTTTCATCTCTGCCCACTTACCTCAGGTAGTGATGAGAAGCAGGTGGTAATTATTATGTCCCATCTCCAAAGTTCCCCCCAGGAATGGGCTTTCTCACTACCCCTCAACTCGCCCGAATTGTCTTCAGTGAACTGTTTTTTCAACTCCTTGGGGCTTATTTTTGACAATCCTGATAGGGAGGCGGTGGCTAAGACGCAATTCACCACTTTAAGACAGAGCAAGAGGACGATGGAGGAGTATTGTTTGGAGTTCCGGCGTTGGTGTGTTCCGTCGGGGTGGAATGACCCAGCCCTTAGGTACCAGTTCAGACTGGGGTTAGCTGACCATGTAAAAGACATGTTGGTAGCTTATCCAACCCCTGGCACACTTGATGGGGCTATGGCTTTGGCGGTTCGCTTGGATAGATTGTTTATTCCGTTACCCTACGTTACTCCACTGCCTTGTTCTGTCACCTCTCCTAAGGAGCCTATGCAACTAGGAGCCCCGTCTGCGGACCCAGTCAGTGACCACAGGATCTCACGTCGCATCCGTGAGTGCCCCCAAAAGGAGGAACCTGCCGGAAGACTCCAGCGCCTAGGTGACTCGTGGGAAGATCACCTAGGCGAACAGATATTTCCTATAGTGTCAAAAAAACTGTTGCTTCCAGTTATGATTTCGTATCTTTCCAGGTCTGGTTCCGAAAGTGCCTTTGTGGACTCGGGATCAGCTTCCAATTTTGTGGACACATCGTTCGTAAAGCGTCTGGGGCTTCACTGGACGCCTCTATCTGATTCCTTGCAGATTGTGGTGATAGATTCTACCCCGTTGGTCAGAGGCATGATCCAATATTGCACTCCTGAGCTTGAGATGCTGGTGGGATCTATGCACACTGAGAGATGTATCCTGTTTATCATGGAGGGCTTACCCGCTGACGTAGTGTTAGGGTTGCCCTGGCTTCAGAACCACAACCCTGTGTTTGACTGGAATTCTAGAGAATTGATTAGGTGGGGTAAGCAATGCATTAATAAATGTCTTCTGATCATCCTGGGTAATGCGGAGATTGAGCAGATTCCTGCCTTTATTCGACACCTGGCAGAGGTTTTTTCTAAGAGCCAATCTGAAAGATTACCCCCGCGTAGGTCCTAATGATTGTGCCATTTGAAATTATTGCCTGGGGTTGGTAACAATTTCCTAAGGGCAAAGTATCCAATCTGTTCTGGTTCAGAGAGACTTGAAACCATGAATGAGTACATTGACAGAGAGTTTAACAGTAAGGCCACATTTCCGGCCTTCTGTTTTTGCGCTTATGGGTGCTGGGTTCTTGGTTTTTATTAAGAAAAAAGATGGAAGTCTCACGTCCTATTCGGCACTTGATTACTTTGTACCGCGGTAGACTCAATAAGGAGAGGAATTAAGATGTTGGGATTTACCAAAAGGGAATTGTTGGTCACTATTAGAGTGTGGCTTTCAAGGAATGGCGCCACTTCTTCGAGGGTGCCCAGCACCATGTCACGGTCCTGACCGATCATAAGAACCTTACCTTTTTAGAGAATGCTAAAAGGTTGAACCCTCGTCATCCCCTTTGGGCATTGTTCTTTACTCGCTTTAATTTTGTGGTTACCTACAGACCTGGTACTAAGAATGTTAAAGCGGACATGTTGTCTAGAAGTTTCTGTGCCAGTCACTTACCTCAGGATGATCCGGTGCCCATTCTACCTAAAGACACAGTTGTCTCAGTCATCTCCCCTGACTTAGCCACAGAGATCAAGACACACGAGGATATGAGACCTGTTGATTGTCCTGTGTCTTAGGTCTTTGTCCCCACTCAGTTTCGGTTACGATTATTAAAAGAATTACATGATTCAGTGTTATCTGGACATCCAGGAGCGTCTGGCACAAAGAGACTCATTTCCTGAAATTACTGGTGGCCGTCATTGTTCCGTGATGTGGGGGGCCTATGTAACAGCCTGCGACACCTGTGCTCGGGCAAAGGTTCCCAGAACTCACCCTCCTGGTGAATTTTGCCCTCTGCCTATACCGGACCGTCCATGTACTCACATCTCCATGGATTTTAGGACTGATCTGCCTACCTCTGAGGGCAAAACGGTAATTTGGTTGGTAGTTGATCATTTTAGTAAGATGTGTCATTTGATTCCGTCAAAAGTGTTACCGTCGTCCAAAAAGTTTGCGGAACTTTTCATCAGACATATCGTTAAACTGCATGGGCTACCCGAAAATATTGTGTCTGATAGAGGAGTTCAATTTGTTTCCTGTTTCTGGAGAGCTCTGGGTATCAACCTGTATTTTTCTTCTACCTTCCACCCTGAGACCAATGGGCAGACAGAGGGGCTAAATCAAACTATTACGCAAAAGCTCCGGTGTTTTGTCTCCAATCAGCAGGGGGACTGGGTGAAATACTTACCTGTGGTAGAATTCGCTATTAATAACCAGGATAGTAGCTCGTCTGGTGTTTCTCCATTTTTCTGCAATTATGGCTTCCATCCAAGAAATGCATCATTGTCTGGCACTACTTCTGATCATAGTGGGGTGGATGTCATCGTTAACGATCTGTGCACAGTCTGGGCCCAATTTCAGAAGAACTTGGCGAACTTCCAGAACATCCAGAAGGAAAAGTGTGATAAGAGGTGCCTTTGTGCTGGAGGTTTTAATGTTGGGGATAAGGTTTGGCTGTCTACCTGGAAACTTCGTCTAAAGGTCCCCTCTGGTAAGCTCGTGCCGCGCTTTGTGGGACCATGTGTAATTCTGGAGGTGATTAATCCAGTGGCCTACCAGCTCAAGTTACCCTCGGGTTTCCGGGTACATAATGTTTTTCACCGGTCACGCCTGAAGAGGTACGTATCCCACCTGCTAAACCTTCTCCTCCTGTTAGAGTTAAGGGGGAGTTAGAGTATGAGGGTGCTCAAATTACAAAGGTCGCTGCAATAGCTTGTGCATTGGAAGGGTTACAGTCTAGAGGAGAGGTCGTGGGTTCCTGCTAAGTCCATTCATGCAGAATGCCTCATCAAGGAATTCCATGACGCTCACCCAGAGAAACCCAAACCAGGTGAGGGTCCAGTGGCACCTCCTACAAGGAGGGGTACTGTCAGGATACGTTCATCTGGTCAGCCTTCCACCCGTTTAATGCAACGACCTGCGAGGGTTAATAAGTCTGGCCTTGGACCACACTCTGGGAGGTCCAGGATGCCGCACCAATCAGCTGTGGGGACAGTGTCCTGGTAGACCTTTTAAACCTCCTCAGTTTCTCCAGGCTTTGCTTTTCAGGTGTTCCCTTGGTGTTTCCCTGTAGTCTTGTTAGTTGTCTTCCTGTGTTGCTTACCTCAGCCTGTTTCTGACCTCGTTTTTGCCTCCGATTTTGTACTGTGCTCCAGATCGTGTTTGGACCCCGGCTTGTTTCTGACCTTCCACTTGGATTACGTTTCTTGGCTTATCCGTTACCGCACCGTTGCCGACCCGGACTGATTGACTCTTTGTTTTCCCTGACAGCCCTGCACTTAGCAGCATAGGGGCTGTCGTCCAGTTGGGGTCTGCCATCTAGGGCAGCACGCCACGTAGGCAGGGACAGTGGGCTGGGTGGCATTCAGGGCCGACTGCACCTCCTCTGACGTGACACAAAATAAATAAAACTAAACCAAACTCTTGCTTGCCCGAGCACTTACTAAACAGTAATAGTTTTCCTCACTATCACCTTAGCCAAAACAAAGTTATACAGCAGACACTGGCTTTCTCCAGTGTGTACCTTCTCCAGCCAAAATGCCTAGACCAGAGTTGCAGCCACCCTAGTTAGCTGACTGGCTGGCTATATGTAGGCCAGGTAAAGCCTGGCATGGAACATGGGGAATAGGCACCCACCCAACACTGTTTCTACTCCTAGAAGAGCTGTCCCGAATCAACTGTTTATAAACAGCCATGCATTTGTAAAACAGCTGCCAACTATCTAACATAGCTGACACACCTATCTAATGGCTCCTTCTTGACCAAGTCCCATTACCTTGGTGACATGTATCAATCGCTCTCCAGGTATATGTAAAGAACCTGGCTGACAGACCTTTCCAGCTGCTGTCTTACATATCCCCCCACCTCTGCTTAGACCTGTGGGGCACAGCACCTAGGGGGACATGTATGAAAACTGTCTTGATCTAAGACTTTCTTTGTTAACTATAGCAACCAATCAGAGCTCCCCTTTCATTTTTTTCAGAGCACTATATGAAATGAAAGGACAACTCTGATTGGTTGCTATTGGCAACAAGAAAAGTCTTAGCCCAAGACAGTTTTCATACATATGGCTCCTAGTGTCCTGAAACCTTGTATATTGGTTTGTTGGGAACCGGGGTGGTGCTCTACAGATAATTTGAAATCCTGTAAGGCCAGGAACCACCGGGTCACCCTTGCATTTTTTACTTTATTTTGGACCATCCACTTCAAAAGGGAATGATCCTTACTCTTGACCGTTGGTACTAGCACTAGCACCTGGTCGCCTGGCAGAAAGTCTCTGACCTGGCTTGGGTTTCCTGGGAGTGCTGCATGTTCTCCCTGACTATGGACATGACAGCCGCAATCCGATTCTTCATCTTTTGCAATGTAGTCAATCACACTTTTGTATAATGCATTTCCCTGTTCTCATGTCTATTTGGCTAAGTCTTGGAGTCGCCTGGGAGGTCTATTGTATAGGAGCTTGAATGGCGAGAACTCAATGAATGCCTGTGGAACTTCTCATATTGAGAACATCAGGTAGGGTAGCAGATGATCCCAGACCCTCCCATCCTTATCCACCACCTTTTTTAACACCTCTTTCAGGGCTTAATTAAAGCTCTTCACCAGGCCATTGGTCTGGGGATGATATACAGATGTATGGAGGCGAATAATTTTTAGAAGCCGGCACAGCTCCTTCATCATTTTGGACATGAAGGGAGTGCCCTAGTCATTTAGGATCGCCTTTGGCATTCTGATTTGGATAAACATATGGAACAGCTCTTTCACTATACCTTCAGAGGAGGTGTTCCTAAGAGGAATGGACTCTGGGTGGCAGGTGGCATAGTCTAGGACCACCAATATTTAATGATGTCCCTGAGCTGATTTAGGAAGAGGCCCCACCAGATCCATGCTGATCTGCTTGAAAGGAACTTAGATTATTGGAAGACAATTTATTGTGCTCCAAAAATGTGGTCTAGGGGCATTAATCTGGCATTCCACAAAGGATTGGCAAAAATTCTTCAACTGCTTTATAGATACAAATCCCACTCCATCCTCTCTGTAGTTTTCTCCTCCACCCCTAAGTGTCCCCCAGCAAATGGGAGTGGGCCAACTCCAAAACCATGCAAACATGGGACTGTGGTACCATCAACTGCTCAACCACTTCAGTTGATATCTTTTTCACTCTGTACAATAATTAATTATGCACTGCGAAATGAGGGTAGACCAGCCCCTTGCTAGGTAAATGGGGCCGACCATCAATAATCTTTACATTTTTCCAAGTGTTTACTAAGTTAGGGTCCCTCAGTTGCTCCATACCAAAGTTCCCCCTTGACACTGGCAAAGAAGAGAACTCTAGCTCAGAGGAGGTTTCTTCTGGGTCCCCTGCCATAACTGATAAAGTAAAAGTATCTGTTTCCCTTGGTACCAGTGCAACAGCATCAGTGGTTTCAGGTTTGTCATTTACAGGCAGTAAAACATTATACATTTTGCTCAGTTTATTATCCCACATATCCCAAAACAAGGGAAAGTCACAGCCTATAATAGCTCTGTGGGGCAAGTTGCCATGATGGCAACCTCATGTTGCACGGCACCACAGGGAGTCTCTACGTTGAATAGGGCTGTTGGTTAGTCTTTGCTGTCACTGTGAATGCAGACCACACTTAGACGGTGAGATTGAGTTAGTCCATTGGAGTCCACCAGCCTGGCTTGCACCAGGGTCACCAAAATTCTGGAGTCCATGAGAGCCTGCACGGTGTTCATTAATTTTGACAGCACTCTCCCGTTGTTCCTGCCAGCCTCAGCAAGAGTGAAATAGGAAGGCCTGTCAAACATTGATGTATGTCTCCACAGGCCACACTACATGGGTTCCACCAAGATTGCACAATGTTCCGCCACATGGCCTAGTCCTTGACTAGTGTTGAGCGATTGCGTTGGCTATCGAGATCGATCGATAGTCGATAGTCGGCCGCTATCGATAAGGTTTTTCGATAGTGAGCATCGATTATGAGCGATTACCATTAAAGTCTATGGGAGAGCAACAACACCTTCATTATTACACCCAAACAAGGCTGGAGAAGCTGAAATTAACATCCACAACAGTCAAATGGATACGTGCTACATCTTAGGCAACACACTTAGGTTATAAAAGACACAGAACCTTTCAATTCACCTATGGTGAATATAGAATTGCTGTTTTAAGATTTACGTGGATGCTGCGTCAATGAACAAAGCTGGTTGCGCAAAAGAAAAAAAAAACGTATCTCTTATGTTTTCGTATAATACACGGTATTTTTTGCACCTTTCAATTCACCTGTGGTGACTATAGAATTGCTGTTTTAAGATTTACGTGGATGCTGCGTCAATGAACAAAGCTGGGTGCGCAAAAGTAAAAAAACACGTATCTGTTATGTTTTCGTATAAAACAAGGTATTTTTGCACCTTTCAATTCACCTGTGGTGACTATAGAATTGCTGTTTTAAGATTTACTTGGATGCTGCGTCAATGAACAAAGCTGGGTGCGCAAAAGTAAAAAAACACGTATCTGTTATGTTTTCGTATAATACACGGTATTTTTTGCACCTTTCAATTCACCTGTGGTGAATATAGAATTGCTGTTTTAAGATTTATGTGGATGCTGCGTCAATGAACAATGCTGGGTGTGCAAAAGTCAAAAAACACGTAACTGTTATGTTTTCTTATGATACACGGTATTTTTTGCACCTTTCAATTCACCTGTGGTGAATATAGAATTGCTGTTTTAAGATTTACGTGGATGCTGCGTCAATGAACAAACCTGGGTGTGCAAAAGTAAAAAAAACACGTAACTGTTATGTTTTGGTATAATAAACGGTATTTTTTGCACCTTTCAATTCACCTGTGGTGAATATAGAATTGCTGTTTTAAGATTTACGTGGATGCTGCGTCAATGAACAATGCTGGGTGCGCAAAAGTCAAAAAACACGTAACTGTTATGTTTTCGTATGATACACTGTATTTTTGGCAACAAACAACCTCTGCTGACTACAAGATTGCTGGATTGTAATTTAACTGCAAGGTGGATATATCAACAGTCACAGGTGTAATGGGTAAAATTAAAATGAACACATATCTGAAATGTATACTGATAATAAAAGTGGAGTTTTGCACCTAACAAAGAGACCTGCAGTTACTAGAAATGATGTGTATCCAATATAAGTTCAGCTGCCCAATATCCAGGAAATATTTCAATAGCAAACTGTTAATAATAAAGATATTCCACTACAATGTCTACACTAAGTCTTGGTGAACTTTATCCAGTGTTCTTTATAGATAGAGCTTGTCTGTGTTCGCCCGCGGGGCCCCCCCTTGCTCCCCCCGCCGTGAATTTACAGCGGTAGATGCTGCTTTAAAATTCTCTAGCTAACTACATAAAATGTTCAAATCCCTAATCTAACTAAATTGGAAGGATCACAGCTAATAGTAGAGGTTTCTCTGTGCAGAAATAGACTAATTTCGCTGAGCTGTTTGGCCACAGGCAGAGCGCAGGTCCTATCCCTATGAGACGCTGAGAGACACTGAGGCTGAAACTGGAAACGCTGTTCTATGTAAAACAAGGTCATGTGATTTTTCCAGCCAATCACAACCATACACATCCCAGTCATGACGTCACACATACATCTCACCCTGCTCTATTCTGTAATCTGATTTGCTGGCCGCCAAAATTACAGGAAGCGCCGAAAAAAGGCGCGATCTTAATAGATGATGCTCAGATTTTAACCTTAATTATCGCATGATCTGGAAATTTCGATCACCATAAAAACCTTGCCGATTTCAACTTTGTCGATAAAAATCGCTCAACACTATCCTTGACACTGCCAGTAGACAATCTGGCCCCAGGCTTTAGGTAAAGGATCCCTTTTTGAGGTGAGTGACTTTTACCCCTCTTCACCCAACCATGACCCGCTCCCTTCAGGACATTTTCTCTCCTCTTTCAGGACAGGAATAGTCATACCCCATGCTGGCGTCTGCTGGTTCCCAAGGGGATATAGTTCCTGGAGGAATTTCTCAGTGGTGCTGTATCTATCCACAACCGGGATTAGCTTGTCCGCACTTTTGGGGTCCGTGTACCTCACGGACCACTGGAGCCTTGTGTGAAAGACCTGGACAAAGAGGTCATAGACAACCCACTGGGCTCTCTTGAACCCTCAGGTCGAAGTAGGCCATTTGGGTTCACACATTAGAAAGGGGGCCAGGGCATCATTCCACTGGTCCACGGGAAGCTGCTCTCTCTCTGCAATTCTCTTGAGGGTCCCGAGATAAACCTCAACATCATCATATTTGGTCATCTTGTGTAGTACGCTATGCACCACTTGAAGGGCATGTGGACGGCTCACCTGTCAACCCCTCTGGCCTTCCTGTCAAGGCCTGTGCAGCTGTTGCTGCACAGTCTGGTGCACCTGCTGCTATTCCTTTATGGTGGCTTGGTGAGCAACAGCCGATTTGTCTCTGCCTGTGCCCGTACAGTCTCCTCATGCACCTGTTACTGAAATGCAATTGTCTATCTCTGCGAGGTACGAGCAAGTTGGAGGTTGAGGTTGGCTTGCATAAGCTGCTTGATGAGCTCCTCCATGGTTGCCACGCTCCCTCAGTTTGCCTCAGGTACTGTCACTTTAAGATGCCCGCATCCTCTATCATATATGAGCATATACGGCTCCGGGATCATAGCAAAAGTAAGTTAGGAATAGAGAAAGAGGCAGTCTTGGGTGCAAATATGGGTCCTTCCATATATTTATGTAGCAAACTATACAGGTGCAGCAATAACAGGTACAAAATAAATAAAACTAAACAAAACTCTTGCTCGTCCAAGCACTTACTAAACAGTAGTGGTTTTCCTCTCTATCACCTTAGCCAAAACAAAGTTGTGCAGCAGACACTAGCTTCTTACAGTGTGTACCTTCTCCAGCCCAAGTTCCTAGACCAGAGTTGCAGCCACCCCTAGTTAGCTGACTGGCTGACTATATATAGGGCAGGTAAAGCCTGGTATGGAACATGGGGACTAGGCACCCACCTAACACTTTGCCTACTCCCAGAAGACACGTTCCGTGTTTATAAACAGCCATGCATTTGTAAAACAGCTGCCAACTACCTAAAATAGATGATACACTCATCAAATGGCTTCTACTTCACCAAGTCCCATTAGCATGGTGACATGTATCCGCAATAGATATAGGTAGCACTTTCTTATTAACAATATGAATCGAGTGCCAGCAAGAACACAACTCAAAAAAGTGAATGGAGCTTTATTCCATATCCAAGGGCGACGCTTCAGCTCCTAATAGAGCCTTTATCGAGCAAACAAATGGTGGACAAACCATATATTTATACATCAAGTACAATTACATATGCAAAACAGTCACAATGACTGGTTAATTCATGTCAGTCACAGCAAACAAAATTCCATAAATATAGTGAGATCCAAAATGTAATTATGATTGAAGCTGTCAATTACAATTATAAAGGTGGAAATACTCTGAAGTATATGCAAATTTCATATACAAAATTCATATACTGTGCACAAGTGTTACAAAGCAAGATAGCTAAAGAATAAATACTAATCAGTGGAGCGAGAACATAAACATATCAGCATGTAAAATGGAAACAGTCCACCTTCGTGTTGGCATCTCAGAAGCTTGAATGAGCAGGTCCCGCCCAGAGCATGCCCAATAGCCACACATCTCCAACCGAGTGGTATGTGTGATGTGTATCATGTTCCAGAACTGTCTTACGAAAAGACGGCAATCTCAGAATGGAAGTGACCCCTGGGCCAATCCAAGATGGCGGCCGAACATGAGTGAGCGAGAGAGAATATCACAGTACATATATGTAAATAGAAAAATTGTGCCACTCCTTACAAAAAACTATGTAAAAAAAACTTCTTTAACCCATCATACCTTTTTCAAGCAGTGAAAAATTGTATTACTCCTAGTATTTATACCAAACACAATCAGTTGTAATCATAGTAATCAAAGATCAATCAAATAGTGATACAACATAGTGATGAAGCAAACTGTTATAAAATAAATTCAAGACACTAGCTGCTGGGAAAAGGGAAACTTTGTATAACTAACAATTGTTCTGGAACACAGTTCTCAAAATATCTCCCGATCCTCAACGCATAGAGGCCTGCAAGACCTACATTGCCATCCTGAAAAAGGGTGGTAAATTGGCTAAAGACAAAAGTGGTTCTCTAGACAACATAATCCTTGTAAATTAATGATGTGTTTTTTGTGTGAATTCTTAAAGTGATAGCCTGTTAATTTGCAAAAAACTCCTTAATGGCAATTGTCCAGAAAATCAGTTTAACAGACCCGGTTTTTGAATCTGTAATCAGATTCCTTACTCACTCTCTAAAAGGGTCTCCATGACCACGCTTTTCTCGGTTTCTCTTTAAATCTTTCTTTTACTTTTTTCCTAAATATGCTTTTACCATAAAACAAGAGAGTTTGTTTTGAAGAGTTCCTGATCAGTATGCATCACCTACCTGGGGAATGTAAGCCATCAGTGGCAATTATATTTGATAATGTTCTGCTGGGAAACTTCCAGTTCCTGACATTCACGTGGATGTTACTCTGACACATAAAACCACCCTGAACATTGTTGCAGACTAAATATACCCCTACATGACAATTCTTTGGTGGAAATGGTCTCTTTCAGCAGAATAATGAACTTCATAACAAAGCAATAAATGTTCAGGAACGGTTTGAGCTCAAAAGGGCTAATATTTCTCATTAGAGAGCGACACCACTTAGGTTGGTGGAGACTTTTACACCATTAGTTGCTCCATTGAAATATATTCAAAAAGGCTCATGGGAAATGAACTAGGACTCTGAAGTGTCACTTAGTGAATGTAGCATCCCTCAATCTGTCTCACTTAGCCTTAAAATGTAGATAGGATTAGAGCCAACCAGATATTCATCTGTTTCGGGGTGTTTGTCCCTCTTCAGTGCAGAGCAGAATACTGGTCTCCAAAAACCTACATGGTGCATATATCTAACAAGGAACATTATCCTGTTGGGGCTACACCTAGAGCTTCTCACCCAGCCAATCAGTGTTCTGCACTGATGAGGTGCAAACAGCCCAAAACAGCTGTCTGTAGATGAATATGTGGTTGTTTCACTTACATTGCAAGGTTCAGAACATTACATACAATAGGTGGCACTAAAAAGTCCTAGCTCATTTTCCATGAGTCTTTTGAAAAAGGTCAAGGAACATAATGCAAAGTTCAATATGTTGACTTTACTTTTGAACTTCTCAGATCTTCATCCGCTCAAGCATCTGTGTGATGTGATGAAAAAACAAGTCAGATCAATTGAGGCCCTATGTTACAACTCACAGTACAAGAATCTACTGTTTATGTCTTGGTTCTAGATAACATACTATACAACTCTTCAGAGGTCTTGTTGAATCCATGTTTTGTTGGGTCAGAGCTGGTATATCTGCACAGAGAAAACATATACAATATCAGGCTGATCGGTGTAAAGCAATGACATTTTAAGCTCAAAAAGGGAAATGCTCCTCATTAGGGGGAGCCACCATATAAGTGTGTAGAGACTTACACACCTTGGTTGCTCCACCAAAATTTAAAGGGGTGTTCCGACAGTTCAAAATGCTTTTTTGTCCATCAGAGCATGATGAAAAATAGAAGGCAAGAAGCATACTTACCTCCTAGGAGCTCTTGTTCTGTCACCATGGAGAGAATGGTGACCCCGGCAGTAGCCCTGCACATTCATTGTTCCATTGTTCACATGACAGATGCAGAGGGACAAACAATCATTTTGAACTATCTGCACACCTCTATATATATATATAAGGCTCATTGGAAATTAGCTCAGACTCTGCAGTGCCACCTATTGAATATAATGTTCCTCAAATCAAATCATGTTTGTGGATCAATATTTGATATGCCTTTAATACAATTCCCATTGACAGGCTCAGTGAGTTGGATGTGACTTGAGGAAAACTACATCCAATACGTGATTCTGCACAGTTCTAGCTCTTTTCCCATTAGCCTTTTTGAATATATAACATTTTAAGACACTGTAAGGCCTAGTTCACACGGCTTATTCTGGGAAGGATTCCAGCCGTACTGCGCGCCGTATTTGCGCTGCAGTACGGCTGGAATCCGTCCCAGTCATTACGGTAATCCACAGTTCTCATAGAGAACTATGGATTCAGTCCCCTCTCCCCGCTCGGCGAATACGCCGAGGGGGGAGATAATTGACATGCACATTATTTACGGCGTGTACGCGCCGTGAATAATGAGTGCCTATGGGGCCGGCGAGCTGCGGCCCCCCGCCCCGCCCCCGCTGCACGGCAACCGGCGTAATTGCGGGGCAAAATCCGTCCCCTCAATTGCGTCGGCAATAAGCCGTGTGAACATTGCCTAAGGATATGCACACAGGAGGATCAAATAATTTTAAATATTTAGTTTAATTTGTAATGTGTTTCCCTTCTACTTGTGGACATTTACCCCTTGGACCATGGGGCTCTAGACTCAAATCCCAAAGGACTAATTTGTTAGGAAGCCCCTATTTAAAAAAAAAAAAAATAATAAATAAAAAAAAATATAAAAAAAATATAAAAATAAAATATAAATATATAAAAAAATATATATATATATATATATATTTATAAATGTGGGACTAATTCTCCATCTAACACGATTGTCTCTATTCCAGATCCATCTACCACATTTTACTGATCCTGTGTGAAATTATAAAATCCCCATCTTCTGCTGCCTTTACTCAAATTTCAGCTTCTATAAGCATTAACAATAGATTATTTTCAGTCAGGCCTCTCTTGCTTCCAAAATACCTCATTTGTAAGCAAACAGCACAAGTGATAGCAGGACAAAGATGTCTTTTATCCGCTCCTTCAATTTGTGACTGGAGCATTGCTGCCGCAGTGTTTTTGGACAAATGATTACAACAATGATTAGGACCTTGGTGATATGACCGTTTTGGCAAAGATATTATTCCCAAGTGACGAGTCCTTGAAATTTCTACAGCTACTACTTAATGAATAGCTAACCACGCTTTTATTGTAATGCAGATGACACAGTGTGCAGACATGTCCTTTCTCAGGGAGGAAAACAAAATCTTATTTAACTAGTTGCCATTTGTTGTGTTACAAGAACATAATGTGAAGACACTGCAGAACATGAAGAAGAATACTTGTAGTTACTTTGTCATTATGCTACATGAATCAATTGGATAAATAAGTAAACCATGAAAATTTGAAGGATTTAAAAGAAATTCTAACCCATTAAAATCTGGACTGTCTTATCCATTGGGCACACTGGGCAGTAGCCCGGGGGACCCATAAGCACAAGGGCCGCAGGTAGTTAGAGGTATGATGTGAATAGTTGTTCTTTGTATAGCGGTGTAATTTGGTAACTGTATAACCATCATATAGAGATATTCTACTCAGAAAAGTTTTTGTCTGTATTTATATAAAATACATAATTTTGTATAAACACATCTTTATAATTCCTGGCAACTTCGCTATTTTGCAAACACACAGAAATGAACCAGCAGTACTCTGGAGATGCCAAGAGACAAATAAACATTGAGTATATGAACTATTTCAGAGTGCATTTCTGCTATATATAGTATATATGAAAATTTGAGGCTCTTAGTTCACATTTTTAATCTAAACTTTGAGACTAAGGTGAGGTAAGGTGACCTCAGTTCAGATGGAGACCTACCCAATCTCACTTTTTGCCTTTTTAGGCCTCCATACCTTTCAAAACCTAAGAGTCCCACCTAGTGATGAGTGAGCCCTAAAAAGTTCGAGTTCGAGGCGAACCGCGAACTTTAAGAAGTTCGGGTCAAAGTTCGAGTCGAACTTCGAACCCCATTAAAGGCAATAGGAGAAGATGTTAAGGTTAATTTTCATACGTATACAGGTGAGGAAAAGCTGCAATTACCATCCAGGAGAGTAAACTGGTTATGTGGAACAACTTAGTGAAGAAAATTTGGCTCTAAGAGTCACAGAAAAAAATTGAGAAGCTAAAATAATTAATTCATTTTAATGGCTAACTGAAAAAATGAGGACAACATAAGCTGTAGGAGGTGCAGCGCTACCAGCTGCTACGGGGCCCCCTTGACACATAAGAAGACACCGGTATTGGAAATGGCACATGGTAACTGGCAGGAGTCCAGTTTCACTTTTTGCACCAGGGCCCAAGAACATATGATATATGTGGTGGCAGCAAGAACATCCCAACGGGGAACATGGAGGTTCAGCTGGCAGGGCCATAGTTATAGGGGGCGCAGTGGTAGCCAGGGCTGCAGTCAGTCATCTATTAACTGTTTCAGGACCCCATGCAGCTAAATCAAATGGGGCTCCCACCCATCACTAGTTCCTATTTTTTAACATATCAGTGGGCCCATTTTTTATTGGGGCTCCTGACAGGAGCACTGCCCTATTGGCACCCCTGCCAGCTACCATGTGCCATTTCCAATACCAGTGTCTTCTTATGTGTCAAATGGGCTTTTGGGACACCTCAGGATGCAGGGATGCTGCTACCGCCAGTGGTGCCAATAGGGCAGTACGGGCAGTAATCCTGTCAGGGGCCCTAATCAAAAAAAGGGCCCACAAATATGTTAAATAATAGGAACTAGTAATCGGTGGGGGCCCCATTAGATTTCGCTGTATGGGGCCCTGAAACGCTTAATAGATGACTTCGGGCAGACTGACTGGAACTGGAACAATGAAATTTTGGGCACTCAATCACATTTGCAGCAAGAAACCAGTATTTGAAAGCAATTTCTTTCTATAGCAGATTTGCTAATGGTGTCTTCTGCACTAACTGTAACCCCAAAACTGGAACAATGGGAAAGATGCAGCCAGTAATAAAAAAATCCCTAACTATTGCTTTCTATGATTCCCTAAGTTTGCTGTACACACCCCTAACTAATCCAACTAGCAGCTTTTCCTGTCTAAAATTGCTGAGAAATAGTGTGATAGTATGCCTGTATGAATGCAAGCAAGCAGACGCACATAAAGCAGTGTGTTCAGTACAGAGAGTGAACTGCAAACGGCGCTCATAAGAAAATATAGTGATATACATATAAAAGGGTCATGTCATTTTAGCAGCCAATGAGATTCACTACACCCTCAGTGATGACATTTTTGACTCTCCTCTGTGCTCTGCACTGACTGGATGGCCGGCAAAAGTGCATGAAGCAGCTAAAAGTGAAACCAAAAATGGCGCATCGAGCGCACGTGTCGAACGCAAATTTTTATCAAACGAACCGTAAAAAGCTCCAGTTCGACTCAAACTTAACTTTTTTCGAACCGTTCGATCAACACTAGTCCCATCTATAATCTGTTCTGTTTAACATTAACCATAATCGGGAGTGCTTGAGGGTGGTTATATTCATGGTCTGATGTGGTATCATATTTGGTTGTAGTTAGAGGTTCGGCCTGATGTGATGTCATGTGCTTAGGCAGGGCCCAGTACACTTGTTTCCAGGGGGTTCATGATACTATTAACATGGCCCTAATTAACCCCTTAATGACATTGGACAAATGAGTACGTCCTGATGCCGGTAAGGGGCTATGTAGCGGGATCGTGCGGCGATCCTCACTGCGATCGGGGCACCTACAGTGAAATTGCGGGGCCCAGATCTCTTAACATGACAGTTGGAAGCCTTGTGAAGGCTTCCATCACCACCATGTTTTCGATTTCTCAACTTCCAGCCCCAGGCAGAAAGTGGGGAAAGCGCCATATTGGTACATCTTAATGCATTGTCCATACAATGCATTAAGCTATAAAAATGAACACTTCCCTTAATGGTGTAATACCCTAGGAGGACAGTTAAACAAAAAAAGTTTTAAGGTGTAAAAAAAAATACATACAAAGTTCAAATCACCCCCCCATTTGCCATTTTACAAATAAAAAACTAATAAAAAAGTTAAACATATCTGGTATTGCGACCATCCAAAAAAGACCGATCTATTAAAATATAATTTTATCATTTGTCCCGTATGCTGAACACCGTCGAAGAAAAAAATTCCAAACGCCAAAATTGCATTTTTTGGGTCATTTCACATCCCCTAAAAACTAGAATAAATTTAATCAAAAAAGTTGCATGCATTCTAAATTGGTAGCAATAAAAATTAAAATTCAGACCACAAAAATGCATCCTCACTCAAGTTCGTAGGTGTTAGTACAAAAAAGTTATTGATCGCAGAAAATGGCGCCACAGCGCAAATTTAAAAAATGTAAAATGTTTTGAATTTTTTTATGTTACCAAATGAAAAGAAAACCATACTTGTTTGGTATAATGAGATGTGTATCAAGCTGTAGAATAAAAATAACACATAATTTTTACCGAAAATTTAATGCCATAAAAACAAAACTCCCGCAAACATGGCACAAGTATGTTTTTTTCACATTTTGCCCCACTTAGATTTTTTTGCGGTTTCCCAGTATATTCTATGATAATATGAATAACACCAATACAAAGTACATCCTGTCCTTCAAAATAAAAGCCGTCACATGTCTATGTAGGTGGAAAAATAAAAAAGTTATGGCTCTGGAAAGGCAAGGAGGGAAAAACGAATGTTAAAAAAAGGCCTCGCGGTTAAGGGGCTAAAACATATTGTTTACCTTACAATGTATCCCAAAACTTTTTTTCATTTACTACCCAGGCCCTATGGCTCCCCAATGACATGAAGACAAACGGACCGTTGATGCATGGTAAAAGCATGGCATTAAGGTGACTTCAAGCCACCTTCCAAAAATGTTATAAGTATTTGACATGGTTAGAACGTCTTCTAATTGTTCACAAAATTACCAGCAATATTTAAATAGAATGTGCACAAGTTTACCACAAATTTTAGGCAACTCAGTGATAATGTGGAGCCTAAATACATCCAAAGTTGTCTCTTTTTTCTCAGTTCATCTTTGGTATTATATTCTGAAACTGCAAGAGTGCTTATCACTCTTCTCTTGTATTCTTATTCTCATTACATAAATTGAACAGCCAGCTCCTGGGACCATATTAAAATAAAAAGACTTATATTCACCTTCCTCCAGTATCCGGTTCTAGCACTGCATCTCCCTATTCTTCTATTGTCATTTTTGTACTTCTGAACAAGGATGTTGCAGGGATGTAACTGCAGCAATCATGGGTCTCTACTCTGTTCACTTAAGAACGGTAATGTAAAATAGTGACATGTGACCTCTGCAACCATTCTGCGGGCTATAGTGGTGACATCGCTGTTCAGAAGTACAAGAATTACTATTATTACAAGGACAAGAATCACTTTATTATTATAAAGTGGACAATCACTTTGAAACAAACAAAAATAAATAAATAAATTGCTGTTCTGATTTTGCTCAGCCCGCTGTGTACGCAGCAAGTGCCGACTGTTCATTACAGCTGACACATGCTGCTATCAGCAGGGATCGGAGATGGCTCCGATCCCTGGTGTTTAACCCTTTAGACGCCACTACTCGAGGTCTCGGCATCTAAATGAATGAGGAATGGTTCCTCTCCCCAGTTGGTTGTCATGGCTGCTAGAAGCCCATTGAAGTCTTCCATAGCCAACATGTTACTGGTGGCAGGTTACATAGGTAGGACATAATACAAGGGCCATCTTGGCACACCCCTCTGCATTATATATATAATGTAGAACTGTGTACAAGCGATCGCACCTCTCAGTGGTAAAGTACCCCAGGGGGAACGCGTATGCAGGTAAAAAAAATAAATAAAGGTTGATCTATTAAAATATAACATCATTGATTCTGTACAGCGAACAACATACAAGAAAAAATAATCCCAACACTAAAATTAATAGTTTGTGGGTCATTTCGTGTCCCAAAAAAATTGGAATAAAAGATGATCAAAAAGTTCCATGTATCCCAAGATGGTACCAGTAGAAAACTACACTTCAGCCCATAAAAAACAAGTCCTCAATCAAAAAATGGAAAAAAAAATATTTTTATTTAGTTATTGGCTGCAGTAAATGGTGCTGCACCGCAGGTTTGAAAAATAGAGAATGTGTTTATTTTTTTTAAAGTATTAAAACATAATGAAAACTCTACATATTTGGCATCACTGGAATTAAAGCAACCTGACGCAGACAGATGAAATTAATTTTTTTTTACATTTCTCCCCCCACACACATCCACATACAATTTGTTTTAGTTTCCCCAGTACATTATACGGTAAGGTTAATGACTCCATTAAAAAGTTAATTTTGCCCTGTAAAAACAAGCCCTCATTTGTCTATATAAATGGAACAATAAAAAAGTGATTGCTCTTGGAAGACAGGGAGAAAAAGTTATTATGATACAAAAAAACACACCCGGTACTTAATGGGTTATACCCTTCCATTGCCAATGTTCCTCTCCTTATTTTAGTAGAATTGAAACTAATTTGGATAGGGGTCACTCTTCCAGTACTTGCATTAGGTATTCCAAATCAGAATATGACTACATATGACTACTACTACGGTAGCAATCATGTGAGCCATTGTTAACATACTTATCAATGGTGGTTTTGGTATTGATTATTGGTGCCTGGAAGCAGCTATTGTTAGGACAGAGTACTGCTGACTATAATCTTGCTTAGTAAGAGTGGGGACAAAAAAATGTTTACTTTATTTATCGACAGTCTCCAAGAAGACAAAATAGTCCACATTACATACCTTTACAACACTTTTGTTATTACAGTAGAATTTATTTGTGCTTATTCAGGGGCGTTAGTAGGGTCTTAAAACATCCGGGGCCCGGGCCCCCTGTGTTACATTTTGCTCGGAAGGGCTGAGTTCATACAGCATTTGTTTACGCCACATTGGAACTGCAGCATGTATTTTTAAAGAGAAAAGAAACTTATGCTCCTATCACTAATTCCACATAGATCCTGTCCATACTCAGCATCACTGTGAAATGAGGGTCAGCACCGACAATTATTTTTCAAAAGCACCAATCTATGTATGATAACATAATCCCTTTTATAAATCACATCATAGGGTATGTTCACATGGCGTCTTGTCTCTGTATGAACATCTGCTTTTCTGATGCCCCTCTGGGTCCATCTGAAGGGGACCCAGAGACGGATCTAACAATTAGCAGTGAGTTTATCACTGCCGGCAATGACAGAAAACGCAGCGGAGTTCACATGAGAGTCACCGCTGCGTATTTGAATCACGCCTGTCAGGTCCATTTTGTGGTTTGTGATCCAAGAAATTACATGCAATTCTTGGATCGCATCCGAACAAATATACCATACATATGATTGTTACTAAAGAAAAATCTACAATACCAAGGCCCAATCATATTACTACTTAGGGATCAATAATCCTGCCAGACCCTGAGCAAATGACACCCCCAAACATGTGACTATCAGGTGTACACAATCTGGCCCAGGCCGCCATGATGACTTCTTCCAGCACATGCATACTTACCACCTCCTGGATTGGGGGGTGGCTATGTATGTACCTTCCTACCTAATGGGGTTTTATATAAAAAAGCATGGTGATACCAATATCCCCACAGAAACCTGCTTTCCTATGATGGGAAAAGCCGGGTGCCTGCTGTGGGGGAGGGGGAGTCACTCATTGTTCCTATAAGGCCCCTTAGATATGAGGTGTATAGACCCCTCCAGTGGGTGGGGAAATCGAGTGAAATGTTAGGTAGGAAATATAGAGTCCATTAGTCAGTAGCAAAGGTATATAGGTACTCTTGGTAGGAGGTATATAGTCCACCTCAGTAGGTAGCAGATATATTCCCCCCTGTATGTAGTTTATATAGTCTCCAATAGCAGGGAGGTATGTATATAAAAAAAGTATATAGCCCCTACCTACTCAAAGTAGGCAGGTAGGAAATATAAGCCAGTCCAGTAAGTAGGTAGATATATAGGTCCCCCAGTAGGGATGTGGGTTTATATAGGCCCCCTGAAAGTAAGTAGGTAAATAGGTCCCTAAGTAGGTTTATAGGTTGTTAGATACATAGGTTCTATGTATAGGTTGAGGGGTTTCTATAGGTCCCCCAGTAGGTTCATATGTCTATAGAGCCCCTCAGTAGATAGGTAGGTCTAATAGGTCCCCCCAGAAGCCAAATTTTGTTAATTACTGCAAATTTAAAATCAAACTCATTTTGATTAATTGGGGTAACTACAGCTAAGGCCAAGGAGCAGAATACTCCTAATTTACCCATGAAGGACTAAGGGGAACATGTATGAAAACTGTCTAGGTCTAAGACTTTCTTTGACCATTCCCAACCAATCAGAGCTCAGCTTTTATTTTTTCAGAGCACTATATGAAACAAAAGGGGAGCTCTGTTTGGTTGTTATGGGATCTGTTTGGATACTGTGAGTTCTGCTTAGTGGCTATGGGCTCTGATTAGCCATGAGCTCTGACTGCTTGCTATGGGCTCTGTTTGGTCACTAGGGGTTGTGGTAGCTATGGGGCTCTGGTTGGTTGCTCTGGGCTCTGATTGGTCGCTATGGGTGCTGATTGGTTGCTATCGGCTCTGATTGGTCACTATGGGCTCTGATTGGTCGCTATGGGCGCTGATTGGTTGCTATCGGCTCTGATTGGTCACTATGGGCTCTGATTGGTTGCTATGAGCGACCAATCTTACTGCAGTTTTCCTAGATAAGGCCCAAAATGACACAATTTTGGGGTTTGGATTTTTTTCCTCTAAGGTGTTTACTAGAGGGGATAAGTGATATTTTATTTTATTAGGGCTGGCTTTAACAAATGCAGCGATACCAATTGTGTAACATTGTTTTTTTATTCGTAAAACAACAATAAGGGCTGATTTAAACTTTTAATCTTTTTATTATCTTTTATAGTTTTAAAACTTTTTCTAACTTTTTTTAACTTAAACATTTGGTCCCATTAGGGTTTTGGAGCACAAGGAGGGCACGATTGGCATTACAATGTTCTGTATTACACACAGAGCTGACAGTCTGGGGTATAGATCATCTCTGTGGGGTCAACAGTACATAATGTATATTATATTTTGTACACCCTTACTACACCATATATCTTACATATATATTATGCAGAAGGGTGTGCAAAGGTAATAATACATATGTACTGCTGACCTACAGAGCTGTTCTATACTGCAGACTGTCAGCTCTGGGGGATCACACTGACCCACATTGCTGACAATCTTACAGTTATACTGATCGCCCGTGGGTCAGATTATTTAATTTCTGACCCTCAGATCTGATCAATATAACTGAATGTTAGCTCTGTGGTCAGCACAGAGCTGACAATCAGTCTGCACTTGTTATACTGGCCCCCAGACATATACAGTATTTTACAATCATGATAAAATATTCCCCACAGCCTCCCTGTAAATACCTAACGTCTGCCGGCAGCTCTGCTGGGTTCAGTACGAGGAGGATGTGGAGAAGGAGTGAGGGAGGGGTGAGGGAGGAGGAGTCCATGGGCCTGCACCCGAGGCTTCCTGCAGCCTCTCTCCTCCTCATTCAGCTCTACACACAGCGCTGCAGCCGGCAGCCCTTACACTGACTGCTCTCCTCCGCCCCCCCGCTGCCTGTGCAGAGCGCAGCATCACAAGGAGCCGCGGAGCCTCTGACAATAGTAGTGCCGCATCGTTGGTAAATAGATCCAACAATGCGGCGCTACTGTAGTGAGTGAGGGCAGGCCGGCTGGGGGATGGAACATTCGGGGCAGCAGGCATTTCATTCGGGGCTCGTGCCCCGAATGATAATGCCTAGCGACGCCCCTGTGCTTAATTGTGCATACACATACTCAATCAGCTGTCTGAAAAGTTTTCTTAAGGTCTAATGAGACAAGGCTTTTCCATGCATAAAATTCCCAAAATGCAAATCATGTATCCATAATGTATCCATAATTGTATTATACATATTTAAACAAAACAATTAAACTACAATTTGAATACATAAAGCTATATTATTAAAATGATCATCAATCATTCCAATAGCATCCTTTAACGGTGCTTAGCAGGCCCAAAAAACCCACAGGGGCCCCAACTTTGCAGTTGGATTTCCAGCTATTTTTGGTGAGAAAAATCCTCTGTAGACCAGTTTTTCATAAGTTAAGGTGTTTAAGGAACAGCTTAAAAAGCAGGAAGATGATGTTGCCTATTCAGAAAAACCTATAAGGACTAAAAAGAACATAAACTACAAAATCCTAACCATATGTGATAAGCTTAGAGATAAGATGGTACATTGATCCTGTATCTTACTACTTTACAATTACACTAGTCAACAAATTTGACCTTTTTTCTGTATCTGGTTTGTGAATAGGTGCATTTAACTAATTTTGGGCTTCTGAATTCAGTGTTGAAATAGTTTTTTTTTCTTACGTTTAATGTCCCTAGAAATTATTTTTTATCAAGACAATTGCAAAAATTTTAACTAAAAAAGGGACAAAATAACACTGCAAAAATTATTTACATAATAACTAAACTATAAATAAAAAACCCAAAAGAAAAATTTTAAGCATTTTAATAAAAGTATTTTTTTTAGGGTTTCCCGGACGCGGAAGGGATCCACTGGACACCACAAAGGATGGTGTAAGCCACCCAGGGAAGGAATCTAAGTAGGTCCGGTTTTCCCAGACCCCGCCGCAAAGCGGGAGGATTGGGGGCGGGAGTCACCAGGTCGTTCCTGCGTACTTGCTTGCGGTGGCAGCCGAAGTAGGTGGTAAAAATCGTCAGGCAGGCCGTGTCGGGGTCGGGCAAAAGGGGTCGGGCCCCAGGCAGCTATGGTTGGGGAAAAGAGAGGAAGCGAGGATACGGAAACCGTAGATCAGGATGAGACAAGGGGAACGCTTTCTCGATAGGCAAGGCACTAAAGACCCGGCGGGGAGGGGCGGATTGCCCGGTAAAAATGAGGCAGTGCCGGCTTTTCCCCAAAATTACCGGCGACGCCCTTTTAAAATCTCACAGACCCGGGCCCGGCGTGCGCCTTTAGATCCGGGGACCGGCCCCGGACAGCGGAGACTGCAGGGACACGGAGCGGGCCCCGGGTAAGACTGGCTGCCGGACGGCGTTTTGGGCCGCCCCCCGACACCCGGGCAGCGGCGGCACCGTCCGGGGACCGGGCAGAGCGCGCCGGCCCCCCCGGGAGGGTCCGGGGGCCACCCTCGCAACGAAACCCCCCACCCCTCCTTGCCCTCCCCTTTTTCCCCTGACCTGGGGAACCGGCAGCAACTACGCCCAAAGTTTTGCCCTGGCTCCCACGTCTCTCCTCAGGACCAAACCCCTTCCAGTCAATCAGGAAATACCCCCTTTCCCTTGAGGTCTTCATGCTAGGATCTCTTTACAGTAAGGTTGGGGGCCCTCCGCTTCAGAAATGGGGGTTGACCCTTGGGAAAAAAGTTTCGGGACCACAGGCTTCAACAAGAGACTGGAAGAGTTGGGAATAAATTGTGGGTGGGAGCCGGTTTTGAAGGCGCCGGGTTGATGGGGCGAGTACTTTAAAAAGGGCCCTATACCAAAACCCCCAATTTGTACGGGGGGATTTTCAGCCGGATATACTTCCGATAGCCAGCCCTTTGTCCCCAGGCAAAAACATGGGGGGGGTTTCTATTCTTGGACTTTCATGCATGCGGTTGAGCTGCAGAGATGGCGCGTCTGTTTCCAAATGGACCCCATTTTTGGCAAAGTATCCTGCCGGCACTTTATGGTGGAGACAAGGGTAATGAGGGGGGGGGGTTCTGGCCAAGACGATAAAAAATGGCGGGGGTTTACCAGTGGATTCGACTCCGGGGGGTTATAGGAAAAACCCCCAAAAAAAGCAAGCTGGCCCAGTCATTGTCGAGCCGCCAAAATGTCGTAAATACCCCCCCAGGATCTGATTAAACCTCTCCACTTGGCCGTTGTCTGCGGGTGGTAGGCGGAAGAAAAATGGGGTTCCCTGAAACGAGAGCAGAGGGCCCCCCCAGAACCTCGACACAAATTGGACCCCCCATCCAGCAATGTGTCGGAAGCCCGTGTAGGGGGAAAAAGGAGAAAAACTGGTGGCCAACTCGGGGGGCAGGGAGCCCTGGCAAGGGATAAAGTGGGGTATCTTCGAAAAAAACGGTCCGCGACCACCCAGATGACCGTGTGCCCGAAGAGGGAGGCAACCATGACAAAATCCATTGCCACAGGTCCAAGGGGCCCATAGGGAGGGGGCCGAGGCTGGAGCAAACCCGGGTTTTGTGGCAGGAGTTTGTTACGGGCAAAGCAGGACTTCACAAAAATCCTTGGTCCCTAGAAAGCTCGGGCCACAGAAAAAAACGAGAGATTTAGGAGGAAGGTTTTTCGTGTCCGGGTGACCACCCCAAAAAGAGAAGGGGTTCCCCATTTCAAAATTCTCCTGCGGAGCCGGGACGGACATAAGTTTCCCTGAGAACCTTTGAAAGATTACGGAGCCCCGGTCGGGTTGGATTTTTTTGGGTAATGCAATTTTTAGGTGCCCCCCAAGGTAGAATAAAGGTAAATGACGATGAAAATTCGAAAGAACCCCAGGAAGGGTTGATAGGTACCCAAAATGGGGCCAATGAAGACGCCGACAATTTGGCGGATCCATCGTAACCCGCGGTCCGAATACGTAACAAAGGAAGGGGAGGCGGGTCTGGGGGAAGAGAATTTCCTAATTTAGCGTAATTTTGGTTGGGCCCCTTTAGCCGCTCCAATACAGGCGGACATGAGGCGATGGTCCCCCACGGAAAAAAACACCAGAATGGGGTTAGGTAACCAAACCAGGTAAAAAAAAAACCCCGGAAATACTTCACAAATTCTTGGAAGACCCTGGGGCAGACAGACGGGGGATGACGAGAATTCAAATTTCCAACCCCGTGGTTAAAAGCGTCCCCCTTTTCCCCCTCCGAATGGGATGGGGTTTGTAGGCCCCTCGGGGTAAACTGGAGAAAATTTTTTGTCAGGGCCTTTTAAAAGTTGTGATAGGCGGGGATAGAATTTTTCCCGTGATTTTGTTAAGCCCCATAGTCGATAAGGGCCCGTAAAGGAGCCTTTTTTTCTTTCTGCACAAGAAAAACCTCCCCCCGCGGGAGGGGATTTGTTAAACCCTTTTGGGGTTGCCCCAAATGTAGGTGACATGGCCTGGGTCTCCGGGACGACATGGGTAAACCCGCTCCTAGGGGGATGGCTCCCGCAGAGATCATAGGGCGTCAAAAGGGGCGATGAGGCGGGAAAGGGTTCGGCCTGCCTTTTCCGGAAAACTCCGCGTAATCCCGGGATTCAGTAGGCAAACTTTCCCGAGGCCTGGGGGGGTTTGGGGAATGAACGGGGCGAAAAGGGCAGGTGCCCCCAGACAAGAGTTCCAGCAGTCAGGTCCCCAGCGCACGACCTCGCCTGTATCCAATTAGCGTAGGGGCAGGGGGTGCAGCCACGGGACCCCAAAAGGACGCAGAGGAAGACCGAGACAGTGTAGGGCGGGGGGTTTTTTTCTCCTTATGCAGGGCCCCATGGAGGGGCACCGGCTTGGCCTGTACGGAGGCCTCCAAGAGTCCCCCTTTGGGAGGATTCCCCAAAGGCTTCTCCGACTAACCCAGGAACTGGTAAGGGATAAAGGGCGGCGAGGATAAAAATTCCCGCGGAACCCGGAATCCCCAAAGCAGGAGTGGGAAAACAAGACCCGAGTCATCCGATCTCCCCCCCGGCATAGTCAGGTGTGGGAGGAAAAAGGGTTTCACCTAGGGTGCCTCCCCAAACTTTTGCCTAGGGGCGGGGTTTCCCGGGCGTTGGGGGCGAAGGGACAGCTCCCCGAAAGTGATCCGGACTGGGCAGTACGACATAGCTTCTTGGCGCCGACGGGATAATTTCCTGCTCAGAAAGTTGGACTTGATCCACCTGCTGGGTTTCCCTCCCAGATGGTAGAGGAAAGCGGGAGTGGGGCCTCGGAACACCGGGGCCAGGCGTGGGAGACCGGGGTCGCGCCAGTCGCGATCTTGGCGGAGCTTTCTTGCCTCGCTGCGAAGCGCAGTAATGCGAGTGGCCAGGGGGGTTAATTTTCCTAAAGAGGTGGCAAAATCTTTCGGCAAGGGTGTCCTTTATGCTGGGGAAAAACCTTTTTTAAAGGTGGGGCGCAGGGGGGGTCATTCCCGGAAATCGATGCCAGGGGGCAAAAATGTCTGGTAATCCCCCACTGAGTTTCACCGGCGTATTCAAATGCCTTGCAGAAGATGCTCGGCGGGTCCTCGAAGACATGCGGAATTCGCAAAGAAGGCATGCAGTCGCAGTCCAGATCGCTCCTGTCCCATGAGGGGTAGCCCCCGGGCCCGGGCCTTCCCGGCAACAGGTGACCCAAAAAGACAGCTTGGAAAGTTTGCAGGAAATTGGTCCCCCTTACTCAATGTGCATGGTGCCTGGGTGGAAAAACCCCTGAGGCTTGGGATCCCGCAAATTTGGCAGGCGCGACAAACGGGCTTGGGTCCAACGGGCCGGGAATGCCCCAGCGGAGCGGCCACAGGGGGGGGTGGAGGTTTTGGGGGCGGGGACGAGCGCTGCACCAGGCGGTCAAAGATCAAAATTTGCCCTGCTGGGCCATTGCTGAGGGCTGTGGGTCACCCCGCGAGAGAGGGCCGCCACATGGGGCAGGGACCCCTTTTGGGGTCCTGGCGGATCTTAGTTACGGTTCCGGGGGCGGGAAATGGATCCACTGGGGCCACACAAGCGATGGTGTAAAACCCCCCCAGGGGAAAGGAAATTTAAAAGGTCCCCTTTTCACCAGGCCCCCCCCAAAGCGGGGTGGACTTGTGCGGGGGAGGGACCCGGGCGTTACCCCTGAGTGACTTTTTGCGGTGGCAGAAATATAGGTAAACAAAAAAATCAGGCAGGCCCCCGTAGTCGGGGTAGGCAGAAAAGGCAGGGTGGAGCTATGGGGATGGTAAAGAAAGGGGGGGAAGCGGGATAGGGCACGGTAGACAGGACGAGACAATAGGGGAAACTTTTCTAGGCAAGGACTAAAGATCCGGAGGGAGCGGGCGGAAACCCCCCAGGGAAATAGAGGCAGTGCCCCCCAATTACCCAATTCCGGCGCCCCCTGCCCCCTTTAAATCTCACGAACCGGTGGCGCGCCTTGTACATGGACGCCGGCACCCGGGGCGGGGAATGCAGGGGGCCAGGAGCGCGGCCGGGTAAATATGGCGCGCCGGAGGGCGAGGGGCCCGCCCCCGACACCCCGGCAGCGGCGGCACCGTCCCGGGGACCGGGCAGGCTGCGCCGGCGCCCCGGAGGAGTCCGGGCGCCGGTGCAAAAATTTTCAAAAGTGTACATCAATTTCCTTTGGCAAAATATGATGAATGCTTTTCTTTTTAAAGCTTTTATCAGTCTCTGCAACAAAACCACAGTATCACCCATCATTTTTGAGTCCCGTGTCCTGGTAAAAGTTTCTCATGGAAGAATTCTTGGTAAAACATTTATCTTTTTTATCACTCACGCACCAAGTTTTCAGGAAAAAAGGGAAGGTGGGAGTGTAAAATGTGAAATTTTCAAAAAACATTTTTTTAAACCCATGTTTTTTTTCTCAGTAATTTGGTCTATGGAAAATAGTGATCATCTCTTTTTTACCCAAAAAAAGCCCCTGAACAAAATTTCTGGAAAGGGACCCGGAGCTAATCAAGATTTTTTAGCTTAGCATCGAAATTCGGATCTTTCAACAATTTCCTCCATTTGTCCTCCTTTAGCTTGGCTTCACTCACACTGGGAAACATTTTTTTTCAAATGA
>JAODAL010023024.1:0-63531 GCA_025379985.1 Phyllomedusa bahiana
TATTCATTTTTTTTTTAAATTTTTAAAAAACAAGGAAATCAAAAGCCTTGGTTTTTAAATTCCTATTTAGTAAAAGTGATATTTTAATTTAAGTTCCTGCAAGAGCTGGTATACGGTCCCATATAACACATACTTGCAAACTTTGAAAGTGGGCTCAATGAGACTCAGAGCTGCGGCGCGCAATCCCCAGAGTTTGTTTATCTGCACCGTCTTTATAGTAAGCCATACAGCCCTTACAAAAGGCCATGCCCCTCTACACCCAACTATGTAATAGCTTCAGAAGAAAACTAATTGAGGGGCTTGCTGGACATTGGATAGAACTTTCAGCATCCAGGAGAGCTGGGAGATGCTGCCAAACTCTGCTGAACCTAAACCACTACATTACAACCAATATTACCACCATACAGTGACCATATAGTGGTAGATACCAATGTTCACAAGATCTGTTGACATAAAAGTGATTATAGTACAGTTACATCAGGGACTCACATTCTATTGACTGAAGTTTTTCTCTTTCCCTTTTCTTCTCCATTCTGTCTAATCTGCCATAAGGGACTGTCAGGGGCCATGATGCATCCCTGCATAATTTAACACACAAACATCTTAGAATTCAAATTTTTCCAGCACTTTCCTACTTGTCCCCACCTCTGTACAAACTCCACATGGGGTGATAATTGGAGCTAAGGAGGTTATGAGGTGAAAAGTGGAGTTGGTAGGGAGTGATAGGTGGAAGTGAAGGGCTATAGTGTGATGGGGTTTATGGGGTAATAGGTGAAGGTGAGGGGGCTATGTGGTAGGATGGGGGTAATATTTTGTGTTGGCACTAGAATGCATAACACAATGGTGGAAGAGGGGCACAATTTACAATCACAACCTCCTCAGGGGGGCACAGAAGATTGTACTGTAACTGTGATCGGTACCCCCCAGAATCGTATTCTACAGCTTATACTCCATAACCTGCAACTCTAGAAGATCAGTACAATTAAATTGGACAAAAAAAAGGCCCGTGTTTGATCCATTTAGTTAATTAAAGGGCCCAAAATAAAGGGCTGTGTTTTTGGAGGGGTTTTATTTAGTTTTTAAAAAATTTTGCGTTTTTTTTTTTTTTTTTTTTTCTTTTAAATTTCCAAGTGTTAGAAATGGACCCCTCAGCCACCATTTTTGACCATTTTACTTACAAAAAATAGATCCAAGGGATCCGATGTAGTCCACAAAACCCGAATTTATTCCCCAAAAAGGAAACGTCAATAAACAGAAAAATTACAGGAATACATAAGCAAAAAGACTTTTCAGGCCCTGGAAAGCTGTGTGACCCCCATGCCCCACTGGGAAACCTCTAGTTTTTAATAAAAGGGAAAAATCGGTGCCACTTTTGGGGATTGAGGGTAACCCAGCTTTCCGGGAATGTTTGGAAATAGCCTGTGAAATTTCCCTAAAGGGCTTATTGTATGGTTAAATTTTGTATAGGTTCCTTGTTTGCGGAAAAGGTGGCTAAAAAAAACCTGATAAAAATGGCTTAAAACTTTAAATTTACATCTATTGAAAATATTTGGGCCCTTTGTGAAAATCCCTGAGGAAAAACATGAAATTGGAACATCTTTCCCCTTAAAAAGCTTATTTTGTGTGGTTCCCCTTTTAAATTTTTTTTTAGAAATGTTTACACCCATCTGCTGTTTTAGTGATACAATCTAAAAGGGGAAAACAGACCCAACAAAAATCACAGTTTATAAGAAAAATTGAAAAGGTTGTAGGTATGCGGGTGGTGGATTTCTGGGCCCACAGCAAAAAAAGTTGTAGACCACGCTAGGGAGCGGTGTCTAATAAGCCCCCTTGGTAGGCACCCGGAACCCCTCCACCCAGAGGGGACTTGGTTTGGGGGGACTCCCAGGTTCCCTTACTGCTGATTTTTGTCGCTAAACGCTCACAGCCGATGCTAATGTAGAAGTGCAGGAGCAGACGGGAATGGAAGGTCTCGGGCGGGTTTCCAAAATAGAAAAACAAAAACTAAGTGCAGGTAGGTAGTAGAGGGGCCCAGGTGGAGACAAAAAACAGCGGCCCCACATGAACGAGGTGACAGCAATTAAATACAGAAACCAAAGGGGGTTTCAAGATCAATGTAGGGAACATAAACGAAAGGGACCCAGAACCACGGGCAGGAAGTTCCTTAAGCTTTTTGGTTGTCACCCCAGGCCGGGGCATTTAAATACATTTAAATTCGGAGACCCGGGTGGGGTTTTTGCCTGCCTGGAAGCAGCGGGGCGGAGAAAAGGAAAAAAGGAAGGTGAGTGGGACAGAGGCAGGAGCCCCAGGGTTTTTCTTTGGGAAGTAATTGTACTGCAAAAAATCCCAAAAAATACGGTAAATCAAAGAAACTCATTTTCAGCATATTCCCGCAAGGGGGGAAAAAGGAAGTCAAGGGAACGGGTGTGAGGACCTGCCTGCTGGCAAACCCCTTTTTTCTTTTTGCAAAACGAAGTAAAACCTGGGGGCCCTAGAGCGAAAGGCCCTTTCCACATAAAAGATAGATCAAAAACCCAGCAGGACCTTCCTTGTTTGGCCCCAGAAAAGCCTTTCCCCAAAATGTTTTCCAAAAGGGGGCCTTATTGCCCCGGCAAGCCAGAACCAATGTGTCGAACCTGAAGGCTATTAGCCTTGTCTGAACAGAGCAGAAAAAAAGCAGCAGATTTTTATTTCCCCCCGGCTTTAAAAAACTTTATGGAAGGTTTTTTTTAAAAAAATTACTTAAATTTCCCTCTGTCCCCGGACCCCCTCACGATAGAGGGGCAAAGGCCAGGCCCAAGCTTCACCAGAAAGTAGGCAAAACAATAAAGGGAAATCCCTTTTGGCTTGATCCAGGGGAAAGGGGGTTGGGTGCCTTTGGAAAGAGGGAAGGGAAAAACAGGGGGCGCATGGGAGCGTGGTGGGGAAGGGAAAAAGACACCGGAAAAGGGGGCCAGGGCGGCATTGTTTTAAAAGTGTGGGCCCCACGGCCCTTCAGGGGGGGGGTTGTTTTTGGTTGTGCATCATGACAAAATATGCTCCGGGAATTTTGTTATTTCACGGGAAACCCACAAGCATTATTTGAAGAGATATGCCAGGAACGCACAGGCCCTCCTTAGGCCCCGTTCACACGGTTTAAATTAAACCCGGGATTTGCGACCCGGGATTTCCCACTCGAAATATCGGCTTGAAAGGGGCGGGAAACGCGGGCGGGGGGGGGCGGGAGCGGGGCGGGGGAGCAGTCCCCGGGGCCCCCCAAAAGACAACCCCCCATAAAAAATGGCATGTCATTTTCCCCCCCCGGGGATTCGGCGACGGGGAAGAGCAAACGAAAACCATTGTTCTCTATGAGAGCAGGGGATTCCCGAAATTTAACTGCGCCGGGCTTTGGTTTCCCGAAAGGGAAGCCCCAAATACGGGCGCAGTACGGCCCCAAATCCTCCCCCGGAAAAAAAGGGCCGGTGAACACCCCTTAAAGTAAAGGTAAAAATGAGGTAAATTTTTTCATTGATAACATTTATAAAATTTAAAAAAAAGCCTTTACCCTTCCCAAAGTAACCATTAATTGGGATTGTAGGGGGTGGGTAAAGTGGGAACAAGAGAAAACAAATCCTTCCCCAGTAGAAACTTTCCCGAAATTTAAATTGGGCCCACAGAAAGTTTCGGGCAGCTCCCGGGGCCAGTGAGAGTGAAAATTAAAGCAGAAAACCATAATGAAATTTTAAATAATTTATTGGTTTAAAATGGAAGGAAAAGGGGATTAGGGAGTGTTCGTGGGCATACACAAGCTGGGGGAAAGCAAATAAAACTTATTCCAATCCCATGCTGTTTGGGATAATGTCGGGGTTATTTTAGTTTTGGTGCTCAAAGAAGTTCTGTCATCGGAAAAACCAAAATGGCAATGGAGGACTTTATCAGTTTTTCTAAACCCAAAATTTTTTTTAAAATTTTTAAGAAAGGGAATTTGATGTTTAGCATTAGAAAGAAAAATAAAACTTTACATTTTCAAAAACATTTCGACTCCAATTTCTTTTTAACGGGGCTCCTATGTATAGGTTTTTTTAAAAATAGGGAAAAAAGGGAAACAGACAAAAGCAAAAAAAAAATTTTAAAGTGATTCTGTCTTATTGTTATTTAAATTTTTTTTTTTAATTTTGAAAAATTAAAATTTGTTACATAAAATCAACTTGTCTATTTATGTATCCATTACGTTTCTTTTATCAAATCATCTATCTATCTATCTATCTATCAATTATTTTCTTTCTATCAAAACTATCTATCTATCTATCTTTTCTTTTAAACTACTCGTCTATTTTTTTTATCTTCTATCTATCTATCTATCTTCTATCTATCAATCTATCAATTTTCTATTTTTAAATTATCTACCCATCTTTTATCTACTTATCTTATATCTATGTTTTTACCCAAATAATAAAAAAATTTGTTTTTAAATCATTATTGTCTATCTTTTTATCTATCTATAAAATTCTATTATCATCATATTTTTATTTTTGTGTCTATCTATTATAAAATAAAATATATATATATATTTTAATAAAATTTTTTATAAAATATAAAAATCTAAAATACTTTTAAGATCTGAAACTAAAGGCCTACTTACAAACCCAATTTTTTTTATTTTTTCCCACATTTTGTGCAACATTTTTACAATGTTTAATGCAGAAAAAAAATTTAATTAAAAAAGGGTTTTTCCATAATTTTTGCCTAAAAATTAGGATACTGCTCTTCAATAAAAAAAAAAAATTTTTACCACCCCCCCCCTCCACTGCCCAGTAAAATCTCTCTCCGTTTCTGTTTTTTCGGAAAGGGGGGGCAAAGCGGAATGTAAAAGTAGGGTTTTTTCCAAAGGGTGTCTAGGGGGTTTAATGATGTCAATTTAACATGCTGCCTGCCCCCGGGGTCAGCCACTATTGTGTTCCCGGGGTAGGCTTTTTAGGGGCTATTTCTGGGACTGTCCTACACAGATGATATGAAGGGCATTTTACAGAACCTCTTCAGAGGAACTGCTTTCCAAATTGGGGGATCCGGAAGGTGATTTTATTTTATTTTTTTTTTGTTCTAAATTTAAAAAAATTACTTGGCTTTTAAATTTAAACAAATATCAAACAAGAAAAATGTCTTACAGCTTTGTTTTGTGTTTATTTTTTTTAAAATATATATAAATTTTTTAAAAAAGTATTTTTACCCTAAACAAGCCACTGGGTTTTTTTGGTTTCGTTGCTGGAAGAAATTGGGCACAAAATTTGGGGGTGCTTGGGGGTTGGTAAGCCCTTTATAAGGGGTCACATTTGAGTTAGTTTTGAGCCCGAAAGTGATTTCATGTGTTTGGGCATGTTTTTTCACTGCTTTGGCCCCGGGACCCATAAAAGGGGGTTAAGACGACCCCGGATGTATCCCTGTAAATTGAGTGTGTAGTTTCCCCTTTTTTCATTTGGGGATATTTTAAGGGGGTTTTTCAACAGAAGAAAATGTATTTTGAAATGGGGCCAGGGGAGGGAAAAAAAAAAAAATTTTTTGCTGGGCCTAATGTGCACTGTCATTGGGAAACCCCCCCCTCTTAACCTTTTCCCTTTCTTGTTCTGACACACAGTTAGGGCTTGCACTTCATTGTAAGGGGAATGGACGTGAGACTCTCCCTATGGCAGGGGGGAGAAGTTTTTGCCAAAACAGATCCTGGGGGAGCTCCCCGGCAGCAAAATGGTCGGGGAATGTTATTTAGTATTAAAATTTTTTTCTATTTTCAAATTTTTTTTAAATTTTTTTTTGCTGAAAAAGCCAGTAGAGAATTTTCCCCCAGGAAAGCTACTTCATCACCCAGCTCATGTTGCTAAAAAGCATGGAAACGCGGGTGTCCAGGGTTTAAAAAAGGCCCCAAAACGAAATTTTTCACCAGGACCCATGAGCCCTTTTTCTATGTCTCGGGTAAAAACATGTTTTTTTGCGTGGCCAAAAAAAGTTTTATAGAAATCTATTATGTGCAACTTAAATTCCAACAAGCTCCCCAACAACAACCCCATGTTAGACTCTCAAATTCGCAGCATTTTCAGAGAAAAAATATTTTAGTCAAGCGCATGGGGAATTTGCCAAACGGTGGCTTCTTTCTTGGCTTCTGTTTTTCTGATATCAGTATTTACTGGGCAGGTTTTTTCCTTATGGCAAGGGACCCTTTTTTGTTGCCCCTTTCAGCAGGAAAAAAACCCCGGGGGGGCCCCGTTGGGAAAATTTTCCCCATTTCTTTGGGGTTTATATTCAGACTATGTTTTCCCTTTGAAAAAAACCCTAACGGATGTTTTTTAAAGGGGGCTTATCGGGGGTTTTGGGGATGCCGAAATGTGGGGAGCAAGAATTTCCCAAACTTTCCCTTTTAAAACAGCCTGTTAGTTTTAAATATTATTCACTTTGTTTTTTTGGGTGAGCTGATGAGATTTTTTTACTTTTTTTGCTGAAAAAGATTTTTTTTTAACCCTAAAATTTTTTTAAAAACCTTTTTTCCTCTTTGTGCTTTGAAAATAAATTTGGCGGTAAATATTCCAGTGATTGAAGCCTTTCATTTAAAGATTGTTTTTAGAAAAAGCTGCCAAACATGAGTAAAAACCCCCCACGGACTCTTAAGTTTTTTTTTAGTGAAATTTGGGATATCAATTACTCCCGCTCATTTTTTTTAAAACATTGAGGGAAAAAATTTTCAAGGGTGTTATGCCAGAATTTTATTTTCACAAAAAAAAGTTTTACATTTCTTTGCACCCATTGATGATGTTTTGGGAAAAGTTTTTTTGACAAATTCTGGGGTTTTCATTCGACTAAAAGTTGTGGGGCCCTTTTAAAATTGGTGTGGCTTCAATTTTTTTGCCCAAAGGATGCAGGAAATTTTTGGGTCAGATTTCGACATAAAGGGAAACCCAAATTAAAATGGTTTTTAAGGGGTTTTAAATAAAACGCTCTTTTAGCATCGATTTTTTTAAAAACAATGTAAAAAAAAACGATTTTAAAGACTGTCTAGTCAAAACTTTAGGGGTCTAAGGGGTTTGACAAATAAATTTATAAAATTTCCCCCAAAGTTTTCCCGCAGCTTTGGGCTGCTTTTTTAAAAAAGAGAAGGTATTTAATATTTAGATATTTTTTAAAATAATGTTTTGCATATTCTAAATAAGTAAAACATCATAATTGGGAAAGGGGCGTATTTTAAAAGGGGGTTTATATCTTTTTTAATTCATCAAAAATTTTCTAGGGTGATGTGAACCCAGTTAATTTCTGACCTAAAACTCCCCTGTAGGGGTTTAGGGGAATTTTTAAAAAAATTTATCTTTTTGATTCCCCCCAATAATATCTATATAATTACCCCATAAAACCCAAACATTTTTCAACTTCCCCTTTAACGTTGTCTGCTGGTTTCAAAAGCAAAAAACCCTTTAAAAAATCTGATAATCCATATTTTCTTGTTCTACTATGACTATTACCTTAATACACAAAATAAAAAAGGGCTTTAAAAGAAAATAGTTTAAAATTTGCGAGGATCTTTTCTGTCCTCAGAAACCCAGGCTATGGTTTATGGGTTGGGGAAAATTTCGTGGGCATATGTGAGCCAATTTTTTTTCATACAAAAATTTAACCCGGTTTATCTCTACTTTTCCCCAGTCTTCCCTTTGTTTGTGGGACAATAATAAACAAAGGGCTTAATAAAAAAGGGGGTTAACGGGAGGAATAGTGAATTTTTTTTGCCCCCCCACCCACCCTTTACCTTTCCCTACTTTGTGTTGGTTTCCTTTGGGGAAATCCAGGGTTTTTACCCCAATTAATTTACCCATTGTTGGACCTTTTGTAAATTTGTCTCGAGTGTCTTGGGGTTTAAATGCTTTTGGGTAAATAAAAATTGGGAAAATTTTGAGACCCTAAATTACTTTAAAACAAAATATTCTGTTTCAAATTTTCCTTTACACTTCCGGGAAAAAAAAAAGAAAAATCTTTAAATTTACCTTTTAAAAAAAAAAACCCTTTCCCTTTCCATAATTTATAATTAAAAAAATTTTTTTCCCGTTTTTATTTTAATATTTTCCCTCTAAAAATTAAAAACATGCACTCCGCATCAAAAGACAGTTTACCAAGAGGGGAAGCAGCCTTTCCCAAGGAGTCTTTGGGAAAATTTGAGGGGGGAAACCCCTAGTTAAATTTTTCCCAAAGACATGGATAATAGAAAAGTTGGGCCCCCTACAAACTTCTGGAGGCCCCCCTCGATCGGGCCCGCCCAACCACCAAACATAAAAATTTACCGGGCCCTTTTGGGTTTTAATAATTTATCATACTACTACTAAACAAATTCCCCCTACACCAAGACCCAAAAGTTACCAATCCCCTAATTTCATAAGGGAAACCCCTTTTGTACCACCCGAACATGACCACAAATTCCACTACAAAGTGCCCAAATAATACCCCAAATTTTATTACTGAATAAAGATTGTATACAAAGACAAAAAATTTTTCCCTTTGGCAAAGTCCCGGTTAATTTCGGGATGTTAAAATTTCGCCCCGCAAAATTTCGCCGTGTGGACCGGGGGGGGGAGGGGGGCCGGGGGAATGAGCAGGGGGCCAGCACTTCGGCCGGGCCCCTTGAAATTCATTCCGGGGCGTTAGACCCCTGGTCCCGGGGGGGGGGCCTAGGCTGTTTTATTCGGGGGTCGGGGCCCCCAAATTTAAAACCCCCGTGCCTCGGTTTTCCCGGGGTCCGGCCCCTGGCTGGGGGTGGGGCACCGACGGTTCACTGCAAATTTCGTCCACTGGGCACACACAGCTGAGGGCTTTGCGGGGACGTCATGTCATCGCAGCGGGCCCGTCCTCGGGCGCACAGCGCGTATGGGCCGGGGCGCCCGAGGGGCTGCCGGAAGAGCGCGGGGGGTGAAGAGGACGGAGCGCGCTCGCCGGGGGAGTTAAGGTGAGTTTTAAAAAGGGTTTTTAAATTTTTTTAGGGTTTACCTGCCTCAGTGCCCCCATAAACTGCCCGTGCCCTAAAAGGGCCGCCCGTGGCCCCCTTTTCCCTCCTGTGCCCCATAATTTCCTGGGGCCCCATATCCCCGCCTGTGCCCCCATAAGCTGCCTTTTGGCCCCCCATTCCCTGTATTGGCCCCCCCATTTACGCCCTGTGCCCCCATAATGCCTGGGCCCGTGGCCCCAATTCTGGCCCGTGCCCTTTTTTACCTGCCCCTTTGGGCCCCCAAAAACTGCCCGGGGACCCCATAAAATGCCTTTTGCCCCCATTTATGCCTTTTTGCTCCCCTATCCCTGCCTTTGGGCCCCCCTATTCCTGCCTGTGGGCCCCATATCCCCGCCGTGACCCCCATAAAAAGCTGCCCGTGGCCCCCATAAACCCTGTCTTTTGGCCCCCTTTTATATGCCGTGCCCCCCAAAAATGAGGGCCCGTGGCCCCAAATGCTCCCTGTCCCTTTTTATACCTTTCCTGTGGCCCCCCTATACTGCCTGTGCCCCCTCTCTCCTGCCTTGGGCCCCATATCCCTGGCCCCGTGGCCCCCCTATCCCTGCCGTGGCCCCAAATGATGCCTGTGCCCCCCCCTATACCTTTTGTTTGCCCCCATATACCTGCCTGTTCCCCCTTAAACCTTCCCCGTGCCCCCCATTTTTAAACCCGCCCGTTGGCCCCCCCTATTGCCCAAAAACCCCCAAAATAATCCCTCAGTGCCCCTTTTATTTCCCCGTTGTGGCCCCCCTAAACCCGCCCAAAAACCCCCTTTTACTGCCTCCCGGGCCCTTATTTTTCCTTTCTTGTGGCCCCATATACTGCCTCGTGCCCCCATATACTGCCTCAAAAACCCAAAATACCTGCCCTTTTGGCCCCATATACTGCCTTTGCCCCCCCAAAACCCGCCCGTGCCCCCCTAACCCGCCCGTGGCCCCCAATTACTGCCTCAGTGCCCCCAATTTAAACCCGCCCAGTGCTTTTTAAATAAACCCGCCTTTAGTCTCCTATAACTGCCTCAGTGCCCCTAAAATTGCCTCAGTGCCCCCCTATACTGGGCCCGTGGCCCCCCTATACCTGCCTTTGGCCCCCCTTTTACCTTTCCCGGGCCCCTTACCTCCCGTGGCCCCCTTTTACTGCTTTTAGTGCCCCCTTTTATACCCAATGAGGGGACTGCTATACCTAAAATTAAAGGGGTTGCTGGAAAAGTGAGGATTCTTTAAAATTAAATTTTTGTCCAAATCCTCAGGGCCGAGTTTTTGGCCGGGGGGCAAACAGCATGAAGGGTTGAACCGGGGTGGGAAGAAAAGGGAAAATGAAGGGCCTGCAAAAAAGACGTCCCCCGGTTAGTTACTAAATGTAACAGCAGTGTAATCATTTAAAGTCTTCAAGTAACATTTCAACAAATATCTCCACTATTTGGCCCCCCTGTTGGGGTTTGGGATAAGTAAACAGAGCCTGTGGTACAAAAATTTGGAAACCCATTTTGGGGGTGGGGGGTACGGTCAAAGGGTCTGGCAGTTTGGGATTATTTTTGAAACCGGCCCCCCCAATTTAGTAATGTTTTGGGCTTCTTTTTGTTTTAAATGTAAAGGGGTTTTTTTTTTGTTTTTTCAAATCATTGGGCTGGTAGATTTTTCTCCATGAAACGGTGGATTATTTGGTGACCCGTTTTTGGGGTATTGTCATATGAAGGTGAAAAAGTTCTTAAAAAGTAAATTTGTCAAACGGTGATTTTTTTATTACAGTGACTCTGAGGAGAAAGGAAAGGGGGTCTGTTTTTGGGGGTGCAGAAAAATTTTTGACAGGGAAAAGAAGGTTTTTTCTGGGAAAAAAAATCCGCAGTTCACAATGAAAGGGGGGAAAAAAAAAACAAAAGGGCCCCCAGCCCCCGGGGTTTTTGGACCCCACAACGCCCCTTTCCATGGTAATTTCCCTGTCACCCTTTCTCCCCCCCCCGGCGGGTTCGCCCAAACAGGGAGAGGAGAGTAATCCTTTGTTTCTATGGAATGTGGGTTACCGTAATGGGAAAATGGGACGGATTTTTAGGGTAATTTGCGCATCCGCGCGTTTAAATTTCGGACCCAAAAACCCGGCCCCTTTTAAGCCGTGTGAAAAATGGGCCCTTTCAGTTATCATAAAGTGGGTTTTGGGTGGGCCCGTGTGCAAGGCTCTGCAGACTGTATAATTTCCACATACAGTGACCAAAAGTGGTAGACATCAGTGTTTCACAAAGCTCTTTTGGAATATAAGTGATTACCCGTGCGGGACTTTTCCCGGGGTCACAGGCAGGGGGGGGCCAAAAAGAAATTTTCGGGCCCCCTAAGCGAAGGGCCCCTGCCCCCCCCCCCCCCAAAACCCCCCCCAGTGGGCGGGGGCTGGACATGGGGTAGGTAGCTGGGGTTTGGTACCCCGGCGGGCAGGAGGTTTGGGTTTGCCAATGGGTAGGGAAGGGAACCAACAGGGAAACCAGGTGGGCGTTAGCCTAAACAAAATAAACCAGGAGGGAGCGGTGGGTTATACCTGGCTAGGTTTGCCCGGGGGGGCGGGTAAAAATAGGTAGCCCGGTGGGTTTTCCAAGTAGGGGGTAGGTTTGCCAGGCAGGCAGGTTGCCCAGCTAGGTACCAGGGAGGCAGGTAAGTAGGTAGCTTGGGGAAGTAGGTTTGCCGGGCAGGGAGATAAGGGCCAGGCGGGTGGGGAGTTAGGTAGCCAGGCAGGCAGGTGGATAGCCAAGTAGCAAGTGGGGGGACAGGTAGCCAGGTGGGTTTGTCAGGCGGGTTGGGGAGGTGGCTAGGCAGGTAGCCAGACAGGCAGGCAAGTAGCCCGGGGGGAAGGGCAGGTAGCAAGGTGGCTGGGTAGAAGGGCAGGTAGCCCGGAGGGGACCGGGTGGAATGGCAGGTAGCCCCGGGAGGAGGCCAGGGGGAAGGGCAGGTAAACCAGGAGGAGGCCCGGGGGGGAAGGGCAGGTAGCCAGGCAGGTGGCCGGGTGGATGGGCAGATAGCCAGGCAGATGGCCGGGGTGGAAGGGCAGGTAGCCCGGCAGGAAAGGGCCGGGTGGAAGGGCAGGTAGCCAGGCAGGGAGGCCGTGGTTAAGGGCAGGTAGCCAGGCAGGAGGCCGGGTAGAAGGGCAAAGGGTTTGCCAGGCAGGGGCGGTGGAAAGGCAGGTAGCCAGGCAGGAGGCCGGGTGGAAAGGCAAGTAGCCAGGCAGGAGGCCGGGTGGAAGGACCGGTAGCCAGGCGGAGGCGGGTGGAAGGGCAGGTAGCAAGGCAGGTGGCCGCGTGGGAAAGGCAGGAAGCCAGGCAGGTGGCCGGGTGCAAAGGGCAGGTAGCCAGGCAGGTGGCCGGGGGTGCAAGGACAGGTAGCCAGGCAAGTGGCCGGGTGCAAGGACAGGTAGCCAGGCAGTTGGCCCGGGGGCCAGGACAGGTTGCCAGGCTGGTGGCCGGGTGCGAAGGACAGGTAACCATGCAGGGTGGCCGGGTGCCAAGGACAGGTAGCCAGGCCGGCCGGTGGCCAGTGCAAGGACAGGTAGCCAGGCAGATAGGTGGCCGGGTGGAAACGGCAGGTAGCCAGTGCAGACAGGTGGAGCCGGGTAGGCCCCTCCTACGTGAGAGAGGGCCCGCATCTCCTATATATCTGCTAACATTGATTGATTCAACTTACTTTTTCCTGCGCTGTAGAAACCGGTAGCCGGGCCTTCTCTCTCTATTCTGCCCGCACATCGCTTCTGCCCAATGGCGGGCCATAAGCGGAGTACAATTCGATTCAGTGAACCCGCCCCATGGGGTGGGCGCCGTTGGTCTCACTGATTGACTTAGACGTCGCGCATCTTGACGGCGCAGAGGATAAGTTAGAGGGCCTGCATGCTCATTTGGGTTACAGCGCTGCAGGAGGAGTTAGTAGAGCGCGCTGTCAATCTCTGGACATAGAGACGTCAATCAGCGCAGCTGTGACCACACCTGCAGCCGCCCGCGCCCGCCCTTTCCCCCCGCGCTCTCTCAGCAGCGCGCTGCGCCGCAGTGGCACACTGCCGCACACTTAGTGCCGCACCGTCCCTACCCCCTCGCTCTTACTAGAGCAGCGCTTCGCGGCCGCCGGGCCCCAGTCGCAGTACATCAGCGGCGCCACAACATGGTCTATGTTCATCTAATACAATTTCCTGCGAAAGCATAGGGTGGCGGGCCCCCCCCTTGCTTCATAGACCCTCGTGCCTCATACCGGGGTGTCACTGCCTGTGGCTCCCCCTAATGGCACGGCCTGCTCACAGGTGACTCGTCTTCTATCGATGAGTCGTTTTATTTTTACTTATCTGTTTCACTCCATCTGGTAACTAGACCGCCATGTTGATTTCTCTCAGGCCTTTCACTCCTGTCTCTAGCAGATTTGGCACGCAAAAATTATCTTAGAATCTCACTTTCCAGCACCTCTGTAAAACTTCCGTGTGTGGAAGTGTGGGTAAGGCCATAGCTTAGATGCACCATCTCATAGGGTGGGGAAGACAAGAGGACTAAGGCCCCAGCTCATGACCTGTATCCCTGTACCTCTCATAATCATTTTGTCTGTGGATCTGAACTCTCATTTCCCAGAAAGATCAGCTGAGGCATGATGCCATGGACATCTTTCAAGGGAAAGCACGGGAGATGGGAGTTTAGTCTTCTTGATTTTTGTATGTGTTTTTTGTTTTTTCTTACACGATTTTTCTGTTGGACTATAATGGATTTATTGGACTATATTGGATCAGTGTCGAATCTATTTCTTTGATAAAATGGTTAATGAGATGTGGTCGAGAGTGTTTATTTAATTAAAGTGTTTTTAGTGTTGAGTACATGTTTTTCTTTTACCAATTTATGCCAGTGTTATTAATAGAGGTGTTTGGCAGAGTCCCTGTTTTACTGACTGGGACTTTTGGTTTTTGGTCAGCCCCTTGGAGGGGAATAAAATCACTGTTGACTGACCAAAGCCCATGCTAGTAAAGGGACTTTTATTAGATCTCTTTTACTAACTTTGGAAAAAAAAAAAAAAAAAAAAAAAAAAAAAAAAAAAAAAAAAAAAAACCCACTGACACAACACATAAAATATTTTATTTAAATAAAACTCTCCAACAACATCCATTGTGGACCATTTTATTAAAGAAATGGATCCAACACTGGTCCGACCTAGTCCAGAGAGGAAACCTGTAAAATCCAGAAACACTAATCAGCATTTTGCTGACAGCTTTCTAAAGTTCCTAGGGAAGCATAAATACTGCTAATGACCTTACAGATAGGTAGACCCTACTTTTAGATAGGTAGCCTCAAGTAAGCAAGTATCCCCCAAATTAGTAAGGTAAACCCATGCTATTAGGTAGGTAGCCTCCCCTATTTGGTATATAGGTAGTTAGGCTGCCCATTATATGGTAAGACCCTGTAAGGCAGGTAGATAGGCCTAACAGTGGTTAAAGCCCCAGCTAGGCAAGGCCCCAGAAAAAGCTCCAAGTAGTTTGTCAAGTCGGTTGGTATGTAGGCAGGAAAGGCCTTAGGTAGGTAGGTAGTCATATAGGTCAACAGGTACAGGTTCAGTCATATAGGTCAACAGGAACAGGTTCTAGGTAAGTGAGTAGGCAAGCAAGGCCTCCGGTAGGTAGACTGGGCCCCAGGAAGATAAGTAGATAAGACCCTAGGTAGATAGGTAGAACCCCATTAGGTAGTTGATAGCCCCAAGATAGGTGGGTAGGACCTAGATACAATGACAAGCAAAAGCGTAACAATGTTTTGAACTTTTGACCTTCAGGCTCCATATCTCCCCATCCGCTACAACTTTGAATGTGTGACTACACATTAATTATAGATAATTATCTTAGCTATCTCATATACAAATTTGACTTGCGGCTATTTAGCATATGCCTAGTAATGCGGATTTTTGTCCTGTTACTACATTGTTACTTTTTTGCTGCTAAAAATCTAAATTTTAATTGTTATTATTATTTTGTTAGAATTTTGTAAATCCACTTTTGGCTTTTAACACTGCATGAATCCTTCTGGGCATTCTTTTGATCAGATTCAAGCATATCTCGACCAAAATCTGACACCAGGTTTCTTCCATAAGTTTCCGATTATGGTGCAATACTGGTCGACTCACTTGGGTGCAAATATACCTTTTTCTTCAACTCATTCCAGACTTGTGTAATGCACACATGGTGCTTGAAGGGACATTTGTAATCTCAATATAACAAAGCACATGAGCCACTTCCACAACCATTTTTGCTGTGCCACAACTGATAATCCTTGTGATGAGTCAACTTGTTGACTGATATTTTGCCTGAATGTCCACCTTTTGGTTTTTGAATAGATGGACAGATTTAATTTCATATTCTTTCAGCTCTCAGGGCCTCACATGATGCAGTTTGACAATTTTATTGACCAAGAGACCGCTATCAATGAGCTGGATGCTGCTACTTCTCTTTTCTTGGGAAATCTTCTTCATGACTGCTCCTCGATTTGGACTGGTGTCCTTTCTCTTGGGAATCAACTTATTAACACAATAAGCTATTACAGAATGTGAGAACAATTTATAATGTAAAGTATACAAGAAGATAAAGATTTTTCCACCACCAGGAGCAAAACAGTAACAATGCAGTTACATGACAAGGATCTGCATAATTAAGCATATGCTAATTAGTTGCAAGGCAAATTTATGTATGAGATAGACAAGATAATTGTCTACAACAGAATGGTAGTCTCACTTTCAAAGCTATAGTGGATGGTGAGATATGGAGTCTGAAAGTCAAAAGTTAAGAACATTGTTACCCTTTTGCTTGTCATTGTAGGTAGGTTGGTAGGCCACAGGTAGGATGGTAGATCCCAGATAGGTAGGTAGGCCCCAGGTAAATAGGTGTGTAGGACCATGGTAGATAGGTTGATAGGCTACAGGTTGTTAGGTAGGCATTATATAGACCCCAGGTAGATAAGTATGTGGTAGATAGGACCCAGGTATGTAGGTAGGCCACAGGTAAGTATATAGGACTCAGAAAGATAGGCAATAGGTAGGCCCCAGTTAGGTAGGTAGCAAGGCACCAGGTAGGTACGTAGGTGCTAGGTAGGCCCCATTTAAGTAGGTAGATAGGTCCCAATTAGATAGATAGTTAGGCCCCAGGTAGGTAGGCCCCAGGTAGGTAGGAAGGCCAATGGTACAAAGACAGTAGCTAGATAAGCCCCAGGTAGGTAGGTAGGCCCCAGTTATGTAAGTAGATAGGCCCAAGTTAGGAAGGTAGATAGGCCCCAGGTATATTTGCAGAACCAAGATAGGTTGGTAGGTAGGGCCCCACTACAGGAAAAAAGATAAAATAAACTTACCTCTCCCTGTTCACCTGATGAGCTGCAGACTACGCTTCTCCTAGGTAAGCCCGGCGCAGGTGACATCATAACACATGGCCGATGTTTAGTAGATCTACCCCCTAATGATCTACACACAGTTAAATTGAACATGCAGACAAAGGGATCAAGCGCATTTTCCCTCAATCTCTGGCACATACCTCTGAATGCTCTGGAAAGAGGGCCCGGGCGTCCTGAGGAGGATGCTCTCTCTTACCCACATGTAAGAAGATTCCATGCAGGAGTTCACTAAGCAAAGTAACTTGGCAAATAAGAGGGAACGGAATCAACCCAAGGGTAATGAAAGGACCATAACTGAAAGTTTATTCCAAAAGCAGCAACACTCAGGATTGTGTATCATATGAGAGCCCAGCTCCACTGTCTCCACTGGAAGAAAGCAGAGCTGTTTACATTGCTGCAGAGGTTAAACAGGTGGTGGAGTCAGTCTTTCAGTGCTCAGACCATCTGCCGCAGACAGCATTAAATTGGTCTGCATGGCTGTCATCTGACAAGGATGCCTCTTCTAAAGATAATGCACAAGAAAGCCTGCAAGTAGTTTGCTCAAGACAAGCAAACAAGGAACATGGATTACAGGAACCATGTCCTGTGGTCTCATGAAACCAAGATAAACTTATTTGCTTCAGATGGTATCAAGCATGTGTGACAGCGACCAGGTGAGGAGTACAAAGACAAGCGTGTCTTGCCAACAGTCAAGCATGGTGGTGGGAGTGTCGTGGTTTGGGGCTACATAAATGTTGCCAACTGGGGGCAGCTATACTTCATTGAGGGAACCATGAATGCCAACGCTATGTACTGTGACATACTGAAGCAGAGCATGATACCTCCCTTCAGAAACTGGCCCACAGAGCAGTATTCCAAAATGATAATGACCTCAAACACACCTCCAACATTACACTGCCTTTCTAAAGAAAATGAGGGTAAGGGTGCTGGAATGGCCAATCATATCTTCAGATCTAAACCCTGTTGAGTATCTGTGGGGCATCCTTCAACAGAAGGTGGATAAGAACAAGGTATCTAACATCCACCAGGTTTTGTTTGTATCTGGGGGGAGTGGAAGAGTATCCAAAGCTCAGGGGTGATGCTTGTGAATTCTAGTGCCCAAGGGATTTAAACAAGTGGAAAATAATGGGGGTTTAAAACAAATATTGAATTTGGGACAATTTTTTCCATTTTCATTAGGGTGTATTTTCTTTTTCCCAGAAGTTTAGACAATGAGGGCTGTGTTTTGAGTTTTTTGTGGGCCCACAAATGTACACTTTTTACAAGCTGTACCGACTACTTTACATTGTTTAAAAGTGTCTTATCTTCAGTGAAAAGGTTCCCATGAAAAGATAATTTATACAAAATTTACAAAAATGTGAGAGGAAACCCCAAACTTTTGGGAGATCTTAAGCGGGCCTTTTCCTGGGGGGAGGGCAAGGGGCCCCCGCTAGCCTTGACTCTGCGCACCGTTGAAAATGACTGCGCAGAGTCAGCTTAGCAGCTGCAGTACACTAGCTGTAGCCGATGCTTGCCTCTACAGGAGGAGGCCCCACAGACGGATCATTACATGTTATCAGCATCGCGACCGAGGGCGCATGGATTTCACCACGCCACCCTGCAAACGTTCGTTCTCCTCGGCTGTGCAGCCTCTGCCACTGAGGAGATCCCTGGGAGCTGCGGCCGATCAGCCGTAAGCGGCGTGAGGTCGGGGGGGTGAGGTGACGTCACCCCTGCTCACCAGCTCCGGGTACATTAGACGCGAGGGACGTGGCGAAGGTTGGTTTTCATTAGTTTGTGTTAATTCATAGTTTTCATAGTTTGTTAAGGCCTGAAAAAAAAAAAAAAAAAAATATAAGAGAAAAATAAAAAAAAAAAAAAATAAAAGACGACGACGTCCATCCAGTTCAGCCCTGTTGTGCTAAGGTGTTGATCCTGAGGAAGGCAAAAAAAAAAAAAAAAAAAATAAAAACCCAATGAGGTTTTAGAAGCCAAAATTGTTCTCATTTACGGGAGAAGAAAATAATAATTTCCTTTCCGACTCCTAATCTGGGCAATCGGAGAAAATAATCCCTGGATCAATGACCCCTCTCCTAGACAGAATCATAGACACTTATAACTTGTTTTATTTATTATGCTCCTCATGCATGACAATCCCTTTTTGAACTCTGGTAGAGAATTTCACCCAATGACAAGTTCCTCTGGCCCAGAGAGTTCCATGTCTCAATGCCTCTTACAATGTAAAAGAATCCTTCTTATGTTTATGTTTAGAAGTAGAAACTTTCGTTCTCAGATGAGTAGAGGATGCCCCTTTATTTCTAGTTACAGGTCCGGGGTATTATAAATAAAATCTTATGGGAGGAATTGTGATCTCTAATATTGACCTTTTGATGTATTTTCAATACATATTTTTATGTCCCCCCGATGCCGTTTCTCTTTTCTCCTAATACTAAATAACCCTTAAATCTTGTTATTTTCTGGAGGGTACTGTATGTTCACCCAGTCCTTTTAATTATTTTTTTTGCCCGCCTTGTTACCTCGTTCATGCTTCTACCAATGTCTTTCCTGTGCACTGGGGCCCCAACCAAAACTATATTACACATTATTCCACTGTCGTGGTTTTCTACCAGTGACACTTGTTTTAATGGGAGGTTTTTAAATGTTCTCTTCATGTGATCTATGCCCCTTTTAATGCCAACCCCTTGATTCCTATTTGCCTTGGCAGCTGCTGTCTGGACATTGGCTGCTACAATTAAAGTTTTACTGTCCACCAGGATTCCCAAGTCACTTTCTCCATGTCACTTTACCCTAGCCTTTTTTCAATTTTAACATGTAGTCATGTAATGGATGTTTTTTTCCTCCTTGTGCATAACCTTGCATTTTTTCTAGTGTTAAATCATCATCTGCCATTTCCCTGCCACAGGCCTCACATACTTATCCAGATCTTTGTAAATAACACTTATCCTACTATTATTATGTTGATTTCTTTACAGAGCTTTGTATCGATCTGCAAAGATCGATATTCTACTGTGCAATCCATGTGTTAAGATCCGTTAATGAAATGTGAAGTGGATAGGGCCAACCCAATAATAACCTTGTCGATGGTACCCCACTAGTAACAGCAATCTCCCTCAGGAAAGTGTATGTACCGTTAATTACTACCCTTGTTTCTATCAGTGAGCAGTTGCTTACCCACTTGCACACATTTTCCCCCTGTCCAAGCTTATCATTTTATTTTACAACCTTTTATGTGGGCTCCTATCAAAGATGCCTTAGGAAAAATCTAGATATATGACATCCAGTGCCTCACCCCGGATCATGCTGGTCTAGCACTGACTTCCTCATAGAAGCTGATGCAGATTAGTCTTTGTCAGGATCGATCTTCATAAACACAATGCTGGATCGTGCTGTTTTTATTACTTTTATTTTCAGTTTTGAGAATACTCCTGGATTAGCATCTCTCTAGAAAACTTTCAAACATTTTTACCTTACTTCAGAGGTAAAATTACCGCGCTACAGTTTACTTGGATCACTTTTTGACCACCTTTTTTTGACAATATTGGCACACACCACATTTGCTAATGCGGCCCCCAATCCATTTGGACGTTAACCCATTATTAGTCAGTCCCTTAAATATTAAGGAAAATAGGGGGCGCCTATCTATGACAATCACTTAACTACCTTAGGACACGTGTGGGGCTGTGTATGCAATCTCGGACTGGGGGATTTGTCCTATTTTAATCTACTTCTTTAAGACGGAGCTTGCATTCTTCTTCGGGTAAGACTAAAGAAACTTTAAGTTGGAGTTTACCTCAATCCTCTGATTTTCAACAGGGAAGGCTCATCCTCCTCGGTTAAATACAGTGAGTGTGAGATGAAGAGAATAAAAAAGTGTTTAATAGGGTTTGCTTTTTTTCTCACTCTGCCCTCTACTGTTCTCTCTACTCAGTATTTTTCAATGGGCCAACATTTTCTCGTTTTAATCTTTTTTACTATTTATATAGTTTTAAACATTTTTTTGGGTTTAGTTTTACTTTCTATGGCCGGATAAGTCTTTCGGTCTCCAGCTTTGCTTCCTTTATCTTTATTTTACACACTTTATTTTTTATCCCTTTCGCTCTTTAGTGACATCTTCTATTTCCCTCCTGTTTAGTAGGTGAAAACGCTTTATTTTTTGTTTTTTATTGCCTCTTTTACATCCTGTTGATCCACATTGGGTTTTTTTTTTTTTTTTTCTTTTTCCTGTTTCTAATTATTTTATTACCATAAGGTATGTAACTTCACATGGTTAGCCTAGGATTTTTTTAAAAAAAAAAATATCCCATTTTTTTTTATTATTAGTTTGCCATATTTTTTAAATCACATTGTCCATAGTTCAATCGGTGGTTTAGGGCCTCCCTAAGAAGTATAATAAATTTGCCTTCCTCTAAATTTTCAGTGTTTTTGTGGCTCCTTGACAAAACTCTATTGATGGAATAATAAACAGGAAAATTTATTTACTTTATGGTCACTATTTCCAAGGTGCCCCCTCACACTGAACCTTATGTTACTACTGTCAGGTCCTTTAGTTCAAATATTAAATCTTAGATGGGCATTCCTCTAGTCGGGTTTTTTTTTTTTTTTTTGCACCATTTGGCAAGGTTTAATTATCATTCAGTTATTGGACAAAATCCTGTTTCACTTTTGCTCTGAGAGCTACAGGGTTTCAGATTTCCAATTGATTATGGCTTGTGTCTGGGATAGTTAAAGTCGCCCATTATAATAACTTTTTCTTGATTAGCCGCACTATTCTTATTTGCCTGAGGAAGTACATCTTATATGGGTTCTGTTATATTTGGGGGCCTATAGCAGACACCCTATTAGTATTATATTGTAATTTGTTACCCCCATGTAATATTTACCCATAATGATTTCACTTGTTCATTACCTGTACCTATATCTTCCGCAGGAGTGTTTGTCCTTCAGACAGGATTTTACTAGGAGCAGACTCCTCCCCCCCTTTCCGGTCTTTACGATTCCTTTCTAAATAGACTGTATACTCCTTGTAGTTATCCTTCCCAGTCGTAGCTCTCGTCCTGACATGTCTCTGGTTATCCCATCTATGTCATTATTTTTCTTCAGCTATTAGTAATTCTAGTTCATTTTTTTGTTGGTCAAGACTCCTGCATTGGTCAGCATGCAATTTAGTGATTTTTCAGTTTGTTATTCTTTCTCCATGAATTTTTAACTATCTTGCTATCACCCCTCCATTCCTACTCACACCCTGATTTTATTACTAATTCCCAGCTCTCTCATCTTCACTATTTTTGCATGCTATCTTGTTAAGTTACCCTCCCCCCCGTGTCTCTAAGTTTTAAATATTCCTTCCAAATTCCTGGCCATTTTTACCCCTTTACAGCTGCACCCTCACCATTTAGGTGCAGCCCCATCCCTTAGCATAAGAGCCTGTTGTAGCCAAGACAGAAGTCAGCCAGTTCTCCAAAAAACCAAAAATCCCTCTTTCAAACACCAATTTTTGTGCCAACTCTTATTACCTCTCTAAGTCTCCCTTCTGCCTCTCTGGTGTGGCTGTTGGAAACAGCTGTGATATTTCTGGAAAATTTATTGGAGGCCCTTGCCTTGAGCTTTTTGGCCCTAGTGATAGTGCCTTGAATCATTTTTAAGGACCACCCACCTTACCTCTACCTTTGTCATTGGTGCAATGTGGGACATGTCCTGCTCGGGATTCTCACCAGCCCCACCCAGCAGTCTGTTCAACCCAATCCGATATGTCGAACTCGGGCCCCAAGGTGTAAACTACATACTGTTCGACGATCCCTGTCCTGTGCCCCTAATTATGGAAGGTGTCCCCAAATGTACTTGCACCTGTCTAGCCTGACCTTGCACTCCTATTCCCATTTCTTACTGGAGCAGACTGGGGGTGGTGTCTTGCTGCAAGCAAAACGCTATTTCGAGCTGATATCCCACTTCATCTGCCAATCTTGCTATTTGTTGGTGGTATACCAAATCAGGGACTTAGCCTTCCTGACTAACTCTTCACTCTGACCTTCTTTCTGAATGTTACCAATCTTGCTGCCTCATGTTCCTGCACTCCATTGCTACCACCATCCCAGCATTCTAACACCTGGGATGGAGTGAGTGCTCTGGTGAGCAGCAAAACCCGCTTCCAAGTTGTGGCTATGGATCTCGCTTGTCACCACTTGTCATTTTAGGCATCCAGGAATCCGTGGCTTCTAAATGTGCAGGGGAGCTAACGGTGCACCATCTTGCACAGCAGGTATGCCCCTCGAACCTGTTGCTCCAAGGCAAGGATGGATACATTGCACAGGTTGTTCACTGGACTGCATAGTCAAAACATTTTGAATAATCATGGGGGATGGTTAACCCAAAAAAGATTTTTATGAATACTTTTATAATAATATGTGATCATTTCTGTCCCCTCTATACTACCTCACATATCTAAAAGTCTCTCAATCCTTAAGTCTCCAATACACTTAAAAAGGAAAACACACCTTTTGGGCAAAACACACTCGCAAGGACTATTCACTACGCTCAAAAATACTCAGCTTTTTTTTTTATTTTTTTTTTCTTTTTTTTAAAAACTTCCCAAACCTGCTGTTTGCTGTGCATGCGAAAACTCTCTTTCAGGAGAAAAGCCTCACCAGCCCAACACAGCTGCCTATTTAAGGCTTCTGTTTGATTAAGGGGTAAACCCACACCCCTCACCATGCACCTGACCTGTCATGTGACTCAAAACAAGCCCTTAGCATCTGTTTTTTGTATGTTTTGTAACTATAGAACTACTAACTACCTCTTTTAATACTTTTAATTGTATTGTATACACAAATATATAGTGTTAGAGACTAGAAAGTATAATCTATATGTCTGCTTATAGATTATAATTGTACTGCAATAATAAACACAGGTTTATAAAATAAACACAAGTATTTGCTGGAGGATTAACAAGACTTCTTTTCTCTCAATATGTAAGTCCCTACACTTTAAAAGAAACTCACTTTTAGGCAATCACACTCGCTGACTCGTTCCTCTCGGCTCAAAATGCTCAGCTTTTTTAATACCTTTCCCCAATGCTGTTTGGTCTGTGCTTGGTGATGACTCTCTTTCAGGGAGCAATAATATGTGTTTTTTTTTTTTATTTTATCATTAGCTGCAGGGGCTATTACCTGGCTAACATGGGGGCTAAACCTTTGGCTACATGGGGGCTAATCTGGCTACATGGGATGCCAGCTACCTGCTATCATGGGGTTGCTAACCTGGCTACATGGAGACTACTACCTGGCTATATGAGGGCTACTACACAACTATAGGGGGCTACTACACAGCTATAGGGGGCTACTACCTGGCTACATGGGGGCTAACATTGCTACATGGGGGGGCTTTAACTACACAGCTTTAGGGGGCTTACTACATAGCTACAGGGGGGGCTTCTGCCTGGCTTCAGGGGGGCTATCTTAATGGCTACAGGGACAACTATCTGGCTACAGGGTGCATATTACATGGCTATCAAATGAGGCGCTATAGATGGGGAGTTTGTATAGAGATTGGAATTGGTAGAGAAGTGATGATAAAGTGAGGAGTCTAAGATATTTGTTTTGTAAATTCTACAGTGAAGAGTCGTGGCCGGGAGAAGTCGTCATGGCGGTCTGCGACAGATGGAGAAGAAGAAGAGAAAGAGAACAACTCTTCAGAGAATTCTCCTGTAAGTCCCTGGATGTAACTTTACTGTAATCGATTATATGTCTGCAGAGCCTGTGTACAATTGATATCCACTACTGTATGGTCACTGTATGCCGGTAATATTGGTTGTAGTATAATGGTTTGCATTCGGTAATGGTCAGTTTGTATTATTCCGTCACTATATAGTGGTGATATGTGGTCATGTGGTCATGGTGTGGTGGTATTGTTCGGTCACTATGTGCTGGTGATATGTGGTCACAGTGTTGTGGTATTATTCGGTCACTATGTGCTGGTGATATGTGGTCTTAGTAGGACATTGGTACTATCTGTCTGGGATTCTGGTTGTGTAGCAGTGTTATTTGATAACTGTATGACTATTATTTAGTAGTTTTATACGTAGTACATTGTGGTAAAGCTTTTTGAATATTTGGTTGACGCTGATGCATTGTGGCGTATTATGTTATGAAGGGAGGGGGGGGGGAGTTTTTCACCTCGCTCTGAGTGCATTTTAGCCTAGGAACGGCCCTGACTGTAAGTATAACTTTCTCTTCCATTTTACTTGTACAGATGCTCTAATCTGTCCACTCTGCCCTGAGAATCCTCCTCCACTTACTGCACCCCCTGCTGCCAGCTATAAATACACTGGTCCACATTTACTATTGCTGCCTAAAAGTTAGACAACCTACATTTAGACAGTCTAAAAATGCACCTGATTTATCACTATGGCTCAAGTTGTTTGATGATTTTGGTGCTTTTTTCTACTTGTCTAACTTTTTAGATTAGTTGGCATACCTTTTACGCTTGAATTTTGGCACATTTTTGGTGCAGTTTTTGTTTCAGCATTTCGCATCATGGCCATATTCTTTTCCTTTTGAAGTTATGCCCACTTTGACTAAGCCAAACTCCCTTATCAGACCAGTCATAAAAGGTGTCTAAACTGTATGATTTCCTATTACATACATAATGAGCAAAGACATTATAAAGACGTTATAAAGTGGACAACCCCTTTAATGTGGACCACTGTGACTGCAGCTTTGTACTTTTATATAGCCTTGGTAGTATTCTTATAATTTACAGCAGGGGGGAATTTCTCATATTTTATTACAGAATGCGATTATGTGTCGTTATGACAACTGCAATGTTATTTATATCATTTGAAAAGGTAAAATATAATATTATTTTTACAGAAAGTGAAACCTTTCAGTGGTTTATTGAACTGTTTTGCAACAATGGAGAACTAACAGCGATAGAAGAAACTGTTGCAAGACAGATTATTCTGCGAGAAGCCGTTCTAATATCTGCAATGTGTCTTGTGGAGAACACAGCTAGCTCCAGACTGGTGATAATATTCCGACATCTTAACAAGACTCGAGCTTTGCACATTGTTGTTATTTAGAAAATAAGTCATCTGCAGTACACCCCTGCCCTAATTCAACCATGAAAGTGCTGCATACCAAAAGTGGTTTATGTCACCAGATTCTAGAGCGTTAGATATCCGTTAATCTTTTAGCAGCTTTTTGCAGCGTTCTATGCCTTTGAGTAGAAATTCCTATTTCCAGAGGGCCCGTGATTTGTGTAGGAGAGGTCTATCTGTGAATTTATTCACAACATCAGATTTATGACCCCTTCTCACTTTAAATGGACCATGTAATTGTTAATCCCTGGAAAACTTTGTTTTAACATATCATCTAAAAGATATCATTGCATTGTTATATCCGGCAACTTTTATGGCATGTGAGGTTTCCTGGTATATGGAGAGGGTCCAAAAGTTCCAGACAGAAATAAATGTGATCTGCTGACACAGGGGTTGGTTGGCTGTTAAAGTCCTGCACTGGATGCAATAAATTACTAAGAGTCAACATAATACATGGCTTATTGATGGAATATTAATATTGCTGCTTTGGAAAAACAGCTGCTAAGATTGCTGCTGCTATACATGCAATCATAATGATATTGTAGTTATAAAACTACAACTCACAGCTTGGGAAGGTTGGGAGTTACAGTTTGACAATAACAGGAGGGCCATAAACTGGAGACCACTGCAATAGACTAGGCTCAATGTACTTCAAAGGACTACAGTTATTACATTCAGGTTCTTATTAAAGGCATTGATGACAAGTCACTGTTATACAGCATGCTATTAATATGGTTGTGTGAGAGATACATGGACCCCCATGTAGACTGATGCTCTCCTTCTAAGCAGTCTAATATGACAATGTATATTGTGTTGTTTTACTGATTAAAGAGGATCTGTGACATCTCCTGATATGTCTCTAGATCATTGTATTCCCTTTGAATTAACAATTCTGAAGCATCTTCTCTTATAACGCTGTGTTGTGCTGTTCCTCTGTTTCCTTCTAGAAATGTATCACCGAATCTATCAGTTAAGCGTTACCAGTTGGGGGTATATACCTGCACAGTCTGACACTGTCCAATCCGTGTGTGCAGGGACAAACCCCTTTGAATACTGGAATGGTAACACCCATCTGACAGATTCAGTAATACATATCTAGATAGAATAACAGCAAAACACAGAGATATAAGTAAAGATGCCCCAGAATTGTTATTTCACAGGGAACTCAAGGATTTACTAAAACTGACCTGTCAGGAGATGTCACAGGTCCTCTTTAACCATGATCCCTTTTGTTGAAGGATATGTTGATTTGTTTATTTCGTGAAATGTGGCAAAAGCACATATGTCATGTTTAATGTAATTAATTGTATTTCTGGGTGGCATGTCAACATGACACTGGGAGAAATCTGGCCTTGTGCGCCATGGTACTGCTAGTGTGGACATATCATCTTTTCAACTCGTGCATCTGTTTAGTGGTCCAGTAATTAAGGATATCTGTGCCAATTAGAAAGCAGCAAGCAGCTAGATACTGTCAATTATATTTCATGTACGGTAGTGGCTTGAGCTAATACATTTCACTAGTTAAATGTCACTAGTTGAATGTTAGAGAGATTTTCTATAAGGAGCTATTATAGGACAGGAGTTCTTACTTTGTTCTTGCACAAGGACCTGTTTGCCTGCTCCTATGACTGCCACCCAGTATACATTCTCAGTTCATTTCATGATAGCTAATTCCAGTTGATACTTTATACAGGGCTAGAAATTCACTTCCTCAGCTAGAGGATGAACACACAGGCTACTAAACAGTAGAAATGGTCTTGAGTTTGAAAGACATTTGTTTAATCTAAATTACTGGTGTAGGATCCCTTTTTACTGACATTGTACATTGTATATATAGCTATAACTCACAACGATGAGTACCTTACCAATTAGATTGCCTTATTGGCAGTTTTAAGCCATAGGAGCATTCAAAATCCTGTAGATATCTGTACTCTTAGCATTCCCTGCTTATTAACTGTATGTACAGAGAGCTTGCTCTTTCCATATATTTGAAGGCTGTTTATACCAAACACTGTTTCATAATCCAATGGAAGATAAAAGTAACATTCCCAGAAACAGTGTGGCACAAAACAATGCGTTATGGGAAGTACCAACATATCACATTGGCCCACATAGATATTAGGTCATCAAGAGAACAGAAAAAAAAAGGAAATAGATACTAAAGCAATTTTTCCCAACAAGGATCCCAAGGAACTCAAGAGTACCTTAGAACCTGGTGAGGGATTACCCACAAAACAACACCAATAAGAGCTAGCAGCTCTACAGTGGGGATGGCAGATTAACTGAAACCTGCTCTGAGCTGCTTGGCTTGGGGATAGGTAATGAAATTATCATTTATAACAAAAAACGATGGAAAGCACATCTTGCTACTCCATGAGAGAGGTGCTTTCTATAAATTAGTTACGAATGGCTCCATCAATATTGGTGCCTGATGTAAAAAGTGATATATCCCTCCCCAGCCCTACAGAGGATAATCAAATTGATGTAATTTGTTTGTGATACTATGCTAGACTTAGGAACAGAGACATGCAGCACAGTCAAGCTATGACTTGCCCAAATGGATTATTCCAGTTGGAGTTATTCCCTTAACTTGAAAGCCCTTAAACCTCCAATTCCAGTATCTTATGGATGATGTAACCCACTGATTGGTGCAAGTGACAAAATAAGACAAGGATTGTCAAGGAGAAATTTAGTGTGCTGGAGATTCTTGGGAAATGATTGTGGTGTACGCCCTCCATATTTTAATTTTTTTTTAAAATGAATCTATCACAAATAAATTTTTTCACTGATTAAAATGAGATACGGATACATATTATTTTCTTCTTAGCTGTTTTAGTTTTCTGATGGTAGACTTTTTTTATTTCTGTTTTCCGTATATGATTATGTGGGAAGCCATCTTGCCTGAGCTGCTTTTCATACCATTTAGAGAGATGTTTTACAGCTACATGGAAATAAGAGCCTGTGAGCAAGAAAAGACCCATTGACTTCTGTAGGACTTGACTTCTATAGGAGTATATTCTAGGCATGCTCTGGGAAGATGTCAGTGTACAGGGAGAGGGTGAGCTGTAACTATTTCCCATTTTGAGTGGTGGATCCTGTGTTATTTATACACATTGGTGTTACCTTTCAGTGTAATCCTGCCTGTGCGGATAATGAGGAGACATCTGAAAAGTTTTCTCTGCAGCACAGGAAGTGTCAGACTATTATTAGACCTAGTGGCCAAAGTGGAAACTGCAGGATTTCAGGTTTTAAAAAAATATATTAATATGAAAAAATAAAATAAAAAATAAAATAACTAAACAAATAAATAAACAAGAGGTAATTTTTCTATATCATATCTAGAGATGGGCGAATTGATCTAACAAATCGAAGTGGAATCGTTTTAGAATTTCAGAAAACTTCGGTTCGGAACGAAGTCGAAGTTTGGGGTGCTTCGGGTGAACGAAGTGTGCTTTTGATTGATAAAATGGCTGCGAGCACATTGCGCTACATTGGGGCAAAGCACTCTGGAGAAGAAGGGCATAGCCTGCATGACATGTGCAGAGGTGAAGCCAATCAAGACCGGCGGGAATTCTGTGACGTCAACCGCACTATATAAGTCCGGGCGCGTACGCCGGAGCCTCACACTCCACTCACTGTGCTCATCAGGGAAGGTGCTTCCGCGGCTGATAGCTCCTTACTAAGATTTGAATTTTTATATACGATTTCTGTGGGGTTCTCACTGGTCTCAGAGACTGTTCTCTTAATGTTCTATTTCTAATTTTTAGGGTTTGGATCAAAATCCAGTGTACGTCCACTGCCAGCTGCATATCCATTCAATATCCAGTGGATCTAAGCCATTCCTGTTGTATTCATTTAAAGAAACAGCGTTTTTTAATTTACAATATACAAATACCACTTCATTTTTGGCTGCTCAATTCTATTGCGCAATTACCATCCAGGGTTTATTAAGCGTTAGTTCTGCTGGTGTGCTGACCCCAGAAAGAAACCGTCTTTTTTCAACGCCAAATATATTTATATTGTATAATATATATATATAAAATAAATTATAAAAATAAAATACATATTTATAATAGAAATAAATAATTATATATCAATATTATTAATTATTAATAATATATTTTAAAATTTATAAATTTTTATTATAAAAATTAAAAATAATTATATATTATATTAATATTAAATATAAAATATAAATAATTTCTATAATTATAATACATTAATATAAAATTAATTATATTAAATATTAAAAATTTATTATAAAAAAAAATATATATGTATTATTAATATTTAATAATGAAAAATAATATTAATATTATTATTATATTTATTTCAAATATTTAATCGTATAATTTATAATATTATAAAATAATAATTATTTATAATATATTTTTTAAATTAATATTAAAATTTATTATAATAATATATATTATTTTAATAATAAAAAAATATAAGTATAATATTATTTTAATATATATAATTATAATATAAATTATAAATATAAAAATATTATTAAAAATTAATGATTATATAATATATTAATATTTTATATTTTATATTAATTATTATAAAATTCTATAAATCTATTATTTATAATTATAATAATATTTATTAAGTAATAGAATATAATAAATAATTTTATTTAATATATAGATTATATTTTATATATTAATAATTTAATATATTTTTTAATAAAATAATATTTTTTATTTAATTTATATTAATTTATTATTTATAAAATATAATTTAATTTTGAATTATATATTTTTTAATTTATAATTAAATATAATAAATATTAATTTTATTGAATTTATATAATAAATAATAAATAGTATAATTTATTATTTTAAATATTATATAATAATATTTAAATTTATTATAATATATAAAATATTATAATAATAATATATAATATTTATATAATAGATATTTAATAGAATAATAAATTTATATAAATATAAATATATTTAATATTAAATAATATAATAATAGAATTATTAATAGAAAATATAATAGATATTTAATAAATATAAAAATAATATAAAATATATAATTAAAATATAATAAATATTAAATTATATTATATTTATATAAATATAAATATATAATAATAATAATATATTAAATAATAATAAATATAATAATAATTAAAATAATTATATGATAAAAAAAATAAATATTATTTATATAAATTATATTTATAATATTAAATATAATCATATAAAATTAAAATTAGAATTTAAACAATAAATATATAAATTTAAAATTAAATATTTTATATATTTATAAAATTATAAAAAAATATATATATATTATTATATTATATTAATTATAATTTTATTTTAAAAATTAGTTTAATATTATTATTTATTATTTTATTTTATAATTAAAATTATATATAAAATATTAAATTAAATTAAAAAATATTAATAATATTTTATTTTAATAAAATTAATATTATTATAATAAAATAATATAATATAAATAATTAATTTTTATAATTAAATAAGTATAAAATATTACATTATAATAAAATTTATATTTATTAATTATAATTATATTTTTATATTTTAATTAAATATTTTTAAATTTTTATAATTATAATAAAATATTTTATATAAATTGAATAAAAATTTAAAATTATTATAATATTTATTAATATATTAATTATAAATAATTAATAATTTATATTTATAATATATTAGAATATAATTTTTTTATAATTATATATTATAAATATTTATTTTAAAATATTATTAATATATATTATATATAAATATATAATTTAAAATAAATATTAAATATAAATAAATAAATAAATTAATAAAATTATTAATTTAAATAATTTTATTATATAATATAATTTAAAAAATTAAAATTTTTTAAAATAATATAAATATAAGATAAATAGAATACTTAATATATTATTATTATATATTTAAATAATTTATTATAATATTATAATTATAATATAATTTAATATTATATAAATGATTATATTAATTATTAAAATAATTATAAAGGTATATTAAAGATATTAATATTATAATTAATATTTATATTATTATATATATTTAATTTTTAAATAATAATATTAAAATAGTAATTATAATATTATTTATTATTAATTATATACAATTATTAAATATAAAAAAAAAAAGATTAATATATATATAAATTTATAAATATATATAAATAATAAATATATGATTATTAAAATATAATAAAAATTTTTAAAAATATATTAATAATATAGATAATTTATATAAGATAAATAATAATATATAAATTAGGAAATAATTAATTTAATTAAAATTAATTATATATATATTAATAAAATATAAATATTATATTATAATTAATAGTTATTAAGTAATAATTATTATAAATTAATTAATTATTTAGATCATAATTAATAAAAATATAAAATTATAATAATTGTAAAATTTAATATAAAATATACTTTTTTATAAATAATAAAAAATATTTATAATATAATATTATATATAAATTAATAATATAATATAAATTAATATATTAATATAAATACATAAATATTAAAAAAAATATAATTAAATTTATTTAAAATAGAATTATATAATTTATATAATATATAATAAAAAAATATATAATATATAAAAAATAATTATAATTTAAATAATAATTTTAAAAATAATACTTAATATTATTATAATTAATCATAATAATTATATATATAATTTAATAGATAATAAAGTTTTTATAGATAATATTGTAATAATATAAATATAATAAAATTATATATAATTACATTATAATTAATAAATATTATAAGTAATATAATTATTTTTATTAATAAAATATTTTAGAATAATTATATATTTATTTTATATTATAATTAATATATATATAAAAAATTTATATTATTTATATTAATATAATTTTATATATAAAATATTATAATAATATATTTAAATTATTACTATTATTATTAAAGAAAATATATAAATTAATAATTAAATTAAATTAATTATAATTAAATTAGTTATAAAAATAATTAATATATATTAAACTATTAAATAATATTTATTTTTATTATATAATATTATTAATATAAAAAATATATTTAATTATAATAAAATTTTAATTAATAAACAAAAAAAAAAATTTTATAATTTAAGAATTAATAATAATATAAATATTATATTTAATAAAATTAAACAAAATTAATTTTGAATAATATAATTTAATTTTAATTATATATTATCTATATATATTATATATATATTAAAAATAATAATATATAATAATATTATAATATATAAATAATAATTAATAAGAAATAAAATATATCATATTTTAATATTTTATATATAAAATTTATAAATAATATTATATTTTATAAATAATAATATAAATATTTATAATATTTTAAATTATATAAATAAAAATATAAAAATAATTAAATTAAATAATATATATTCTATTTTTATAAATTTAAAAAATTTTAATATAATTAGATAAATTAATTATATATTGAAATAGTATTATATTATAATAAATAATTAAATAAATTTTGAAAATATAATTTAATTCATTATTTAAATTTTATTTAAATATTATTATAAAAATAGTAAATTAATAATTTAAATAATAAATATAATATAAATTTAATATATATTAAAATAATATTAAATAATTATAAATATATATAAATTATTTATATAATAATTTATATAGATTATATATTTTATAATAAAATTTTATAATATAATAAAAGATTAAAATATTAATTATATTATATTATAAATATTTTATATAATTAAAATTATATATTTAATATTAATATAAAATTATTAGTATTTAATTATATAATAAATTAAAAGTAATAACTAATTAATATTTAATATTAATTTATAATATATATATTATATATTAATTAAATAAAATAATTTTATAAATTTATATTTTAATAATTTAATAAATAATATAGTTATTATTATAAATATAATATATGAATTAATAGATAATATTAAAATAAATAATAAAATATTATAAATAATGTTATATAAAAATTTATTAATAAAATATTTAATATTATTTTTAAATATTAATATTAAGTATTAGTTAATATAAATTATAATTTATTAGAAAATTTAATATATAAATTTATTTAAGATTAATATATCATATAATTAATATCTTTATAATAAATTATATATATTATAATAAAATTATAATTAATTAATAAATTTTTTAATTTTATATAAAATATTATAAATAAATAATTTAATTTTTAATATTTAAAAATTATTAAAGATATTAATATATATTAATAATATTTAACTTAATAAAAATATGTATATTATAAAAATTATAATATTAAAAATATATAATATAATAATATAATTATATTTATTGATTATATAATATATAAAATATTTAATATATATATATATATAAATAATAATAAATATAAATTATATAATTTAATTATATTTTTAATATAATAATAAAATTATATTATAAATAATAATAAAAATATAATATATAATAAATTAATTATAATTATATTTTAAATTAAATTAATATAAAAAATTAAATATATTTAAAAATAATATATTAAATTGATATATAATATATATAATTAAATTAAAATATAATTTAATTATATTTTATAATTTTATATAATATATTAATTATTAAATTATTTTATAATTTTAATATTTAATTAAATAAATTAAAAATATAAAATATTATTTAATTGTTATTAAGATATAAATAATAATATATATTATTTACTAGAAAATTTAAAAAAAAAAATTAAATAATATTATATTTTTTAAATAATTATATAAAAATATTATTATTAATAATATTATATATATTTAAAATAAAAAATAATAATATAATAAATTAAATTATAATTATTTAATATTTAATTTATCAATATTTATAAAAATATATATAAAATTTATATTATTAATTTAATTAAATATTATATATTTTAAATAACAATAAATGTAATATTTTAAATATATTAAAATATAATATTTATTAAATTTTTTATATTTATAGATATATAAAATAATATAAATATATGTTTAAATAAATTATTAATTATTAAATATGAAAATATTAATATATAATTTAATATAAATTAAGATAAATTATATAATATTTAATTATATTAATTTATGTGAAAAAAATATAATATTTTTTAATAATATAATATATAAATATATAAAGTAATATTATAATATATTTAAAAAATATAATAGTAATAAATTATTTTTTATTAATAAAAATAATTATTTTTATATAATATTATAAAATATTTATTTTTTATTATATATAAATATATTTATTATATATTATATAATATTATTAATTTATTATAAAATAAATTATTAAATTAAATAAAATTTTTTAGTTTTATATTTATATTATATTAATAATAAATTTTTTTTATTTTATATTTATATAAATATATAATTAATTATTATAAATTAATAAATATTATTATATAATTTTAATATAATTTAAAATTATTATATAATATTTATATTTTAATTTATATAAATTAATTTATTATTATGAATATTATAATATTAATTTAATAATTTTTTTAAATATTTATAATTATATAATAAAATACTAAAATATTTTAAATATAATAAATATAAATTTAATAATATATTTAATATTTAATATTATTAGAAAATAATATATAAGTTATAATATATATATAAAAATAAAAAAATTTTGATATTATAATAAAAATTTTTTTAAATTTATTTAATAATAATATTAATATAATATAAAATATAATATATATATAATTATATTAAATTATATTTAAATTATGTTTAAAATATATAATTAATAAATTTTTATAAGATTAATTATATATATATAATTTTTATTTAAATTTTATATTTATATATATAATATATAAATAAAATTTAAGTATAATTATTATTAAATATATAATTTAAATATATAATTTAATAGTAAAATAATAATATAAAAAAATTTATTATTATTTAAAATAATAAATTATATTTAAATTATATATTAATTAAAAATAAAAATAAATATATTAATTAATTAATTTAATATAATAGTAAATAAAAAATATATATAAAATTTTATATATATAATTATAATTTAATTAATATTATTATTTTTAATAAATATTAAAATTTTAATAATATATTAATTTATCTGATATTAATTTAATTTAAATATTTAAATATATTTAATATATATTATATATAAATATTGTATTTTTTATGTTAAGTAATTATCTAATATTATTTTTATAATTATAAATAATAATATATAATTTATAAAGTTGTCAATATTATTTATGATTATATATAATATAATTAAAAAAAATTTTTATAATAATAAATTTAAATTATAAAATTTAATTATTTATAATAATATATTTAAAAATAATATATTATAATTTTAAAAAAATTTAAATTTTATTAATTAATTATATATAAATAAATTTTATTATAACAAATTAAAATTCAATTAAATAATAATATTATATAATTTATATATATATTTTTATTATATATAATATAAAAATAATTAAAGAAATATTTTTTTTTTTATATATTTTTTATTAAATAATAAAAAAAATATAAAATTAATTATATATGATTATTTTCTAAATTAAAAATATTTTAAAAGATATAAAATATATATATATTTATATTATAAATAAAATAAATTAATTTATATTAAAAAATATGTAATATTTATATTTATATTAGATATTTTAATAAATATATGTAATTAGAAATTATGATTAATTAATTTTATTTTATTATAAATTAATTTTTTTTATAAATAAATATAAAATTATATTTAATATAAAATACTTAATTATATAAATTTTTTTTATTTTTTTGTGGGGGGGGGGGGGGGGGGGGGGGGTTGAGGTGTAGATAGTGGATATGTTTAGTAAAATAAAGTTTGTAATAGAATAAGTATTTTTGATATAATAAATATATTTGTAGAGTATAAATAAATGTATTATAGATAATATTTAATTGTATATATTAAATTATAGGGAAATATATATAATTTATTGTTATTTATTTGTTTTAATATTAAATTTAATAGATATTTAAGTATTTATATATATATAGAATTTTAATGTAATATATTAAATATTTAATATAATATTAAAATATATTTTTTTATTTTATAAAATATTTTATTTAATAATTTATAATATTTATGTTAAATTTTATTAAATATAATTAATTTAATATATATTTTAAATAATTAAATTAATATATATAATATATATAAAATAATTTTTAATAAATATTTTTAAAAATTAATATAATATTAATAAAATTTAAAAAAATAAATATATGTTTATAATATTAGAACATTAATTAATTATATAAATTAATTAAGGTAAATTAATATATATTATATTAAATATATTATTGATTATTTATTAAATATAATTAATAAAAATATATATATATATATATTAAATTAAAATAATAATATAATATAATTTTAATAATAAATAATTTATATTAAATTTATATAGATATTTTATAATTAATAATTAATATATATAAAAAATTAATAATATTATAAATTTATAATATATAAATAATTATAATATTAAAAATATTTATAAATTATTAAATAAAAATATAATAATAAAAATATAACAATAATATAATAAATATAATTAATATAAAATTTAATTAATATAATTAAAATTTATAAAGTAAATATAATTTTTTAATAATAATATATAAAATTATAATTAAGTAATTTATATCAGATTAAAATTAATAAAAATATTATAAATAAATATTATATATAATATAATAAATAATTATAAATTATTTAATATATTATATAATAATAATATATTATTTTTTTTTCAATAATAAATATAAATAAATAAAAATAATTATAAAAATTATATATTTTATTTATATAAATAATTATAATATATATATTAATTATATTATAAAATTAATTACTTATTAAATTTTTATTTAAATTATAATAATTATAATTATTAATTATTTATTAAATTTTATATATATAATTATATTAATATATAATTATATAAATTATAATATAAGAACTAAAAAAATAAATTATTTTTAATTTATTATTTATAAAATTATATTTATTATATAAATTAATATATTATATAATAAAATAAATAATATAATTTAATATTACAATATATATTATAATATAATAATATTATTTATAATAATATTAAATTTTTAATAAAAAATAAATTATAATATAATTTATAAAATTAATTTTGTAATATATAAATAAAATTAATATTAAAAATTTAATTATATATAATTTATTATAAATAATTAATAATTTAATATAATATTATATTCATAATAATATATAATAATATATAATTTATAAATTTAAATATCTTTATAATAAATATTCATATTAATATTATAGTATTAAATTATAATAAATTATTTTTTAAGTATATAAAATTAATTAATATTTATATGAATATATTATTAATAAATAAAAATAATTTATTTATAGTATAATATTATATAAAAATATAAAAATTTTTAATTTAATTAATAAAGTTATTAATAATATTATAAATAAAATATATAATTTATAAATAATACATATATATATAATAATATTATTATTATTATATTATAAAAAATATTAATATAATATATTTGATATATAATAATATAATTAATAAATTTTAATTTAAATTAAATATAATATAATTTAAAAATTTAAGTATAATATTAAATAAAAAATAGATATTAATATATTAAATATTATATTTATTAAATTAAATTTATTATTAGTAATATAATTATTATAAATAATATTATAATATATTAAATATATATAATATTATAATTATATAAAAATATTAATTATTTTTTATATTATTAAATATTATTTTATATTAAAATAATAATTTAAATATATATATAATATTATTAATTTTTTATAAATTATATATTTTTATTTAAAAATATTATAATTAATAAATAAATAATAATTAATTAAATAAAAATTATAAAAAATATTTAAATTTAAATAAATAATAATTTTTAATTATATATAAATTTTTATTAAAATAAATTTAATATATTATTTAATTATAAATATATTTTATATTTTAAATATTAAAAATTTATATAATTTTTTATAAATTTTTATTATTTAATATTTATTTATTATTAATTATTATATTAATAATAATTAAATATTATAATATTTTATATAATTTTAATATTAATATTTATAAAATATTAATTATATTATATATATATTATATAAAGAATATATTATAATATTATTATATATAATAATATAATTTATAATAATGATAAATATATAATAATTATATTATTTTATAATAAAATTATCAATATTAATAATATTAAATTATATATTTATATATTTATTTAATAATTTTAGATAATAATTAATTAAAAAATTTTATAAATAATTTAATAAAATAATATAAATTTAAAATTTTTTTATATTTTAATAATTTATTAATTATATAATAGAAAATTTTTTAAATAAAAAAATAATATAATTTATATTTTATTATAATATATTATTTTTATAATATATATAAAATATTTTAAATTAAAAATTTTATTTTAAATATATTAATATTATTTATAAAATATTAAAATAAAATTAATAAAATTTATTATAATATTAAATTAAATTAATAAATAATATTATTTATAAAATTAAAATATTTTATAATAAAAATAAAAATAAATAATAATTTAAATATATTATTATATTTATATATATTTATATATTTATATATTAATTAATTTTTAAATTTAATAAATTAAATATATAATTATAAAAAAATAAAATTTATATTATAAAAATTAATAATTAAAATAAATTATTATTATTATTATATAATATAATAATAATTTTTATTATTATTAATTAATTTTATAATTAAATTATTTTAAATTAAAATATTTATTATTTAATTATTAATAATATATAAATAATTAAATATAATAATTTTATAATTATTTATATTTAAAGTCTTATAAATAAAAATTATAATTGTAATAATAAAAAGATATTTACTAATATAACAATAAATAAAAATAATAAATGATAAATATTATTATATTAATTATATTAATTATTATATCTTTATATATTAATATAATTTTTTTTATAATAAATAATTTAATAATATTATATAATCATATTTAATATTTAAATATTATATTTAATTATATTTTAAATTTAAAAATTATAAATTTAAATAATAATAATAAAAAGATTGTTATTTATTATAAAGTAATATTATATTTATTAATAAAAAATATTATTAATTATTAAATATATATTAAATTTATTTAATAAATATTAATAATTATAAAAATAAATAAATAAATATTTATTTTATTAATAAATAAATATTACTATAATTATTATAATTATATAATAAAATAAATATATATAAAAATATTATTAAAAAAAATTTAAATTATAAAAATATTAAAATATAATATTATTTTATTAAATTTTTTAAAAAAAAAATATATAAGATTATAATAATATATAATTTAAAATAATAATAAATTTATATAATAAAATTATATTATTTTTTTTTAATTAATTTAATTTATTATTTAATTTATAATTATAATAAATTATTTTTTATATATAAAATAAAGTTTTAAATATTAATAATAAATATAAATTTAGAATATAGTATATAATAAATATATATAAAAATTAGTAAAATTAATATTTATATAATAAATCTTATATTTAAATATTTATATTAATTTATATTATATTAATAAATTTATTTATTTAAAAAATATTATATATAATTATAAAATAAAATATAAATAAATAAAAATAAATATAATATAATTATAATTAAAATTATAATTATAATTATAAATATAATTAAAAAATATATAAATATATGAAAAATAAAATAATAAATATTTAATATAATTATATTAAAATATGAATTAAAATTATATTATATAAAATATATAAATATTAATTTATATATAATTTTATATTATATATAATAATAATTATATATTTTAAAAAAATAAACTATATTATATTATTATATATAAATAATATAATAATAATTAATAATATAATATTAATAAATTTAATATAAAATTTTAATAAAATAAAAAAAATTAAAATATATGTAAATATATCATAAATAATTTAATAAAATATTTAAAATATAAAAATTATATAATATTAAAATAATAAAAGAATTTTATTAAAAAAAATAAAAAAAATTATATTTTAAAATTAATAAATTTATTTATAATACAAATATTATTATATTTGATTAATATAATATATAAAATTAAATTAAATTATTTATTATATAAATATAAATTTAATTATAAAATTCAAATAAATATAATTAAAATAATAAAATATAATATTTATATTATATATTATTATATATTAATATATTTTATAATATATATATTAATAATAAAATTTTATATAATGATTAATAAATAATAATATAATAAATATAATAATTAAGATATATTATTTATTTAAATAATATATAAATAATTATAAATAATATATATTAAATAATAATTTAAAAAAAAATTAATATAATATATATATAATAATATAAGTAAAAAAAATTAATAATAATATTATAAAATAAATTAATTTATAAATATATTATATAAATTAAATATAATTTAATAAATAATATTAAATAATAATAAAATAATATATAAATAATAATTATAATAATTATATAATATAAGTTAAATAATATATTAAATATTATATTTATTAATATAAAAATTTATATTATTAAAATACTAATATTATATTTATTTATAATTATAATAATAAATTTAATAATTATGATTTAAAATTATTATATGATATTTTTATGTAATATTATATACAAAAATTAATAAAAATAATAAATTTATATTAAAAAATAAAATTAAAATTATATAATATTATAATGATTAATAAAATTTTTAAATTTATTTTAAATTTATATATAAAATATATTATTATATTTAAATATAATATATATATATATTAATAATAAAAATTAGTTATTTATATAAAAATAAATTTATAATAATTTAATAATTAATTATATAATAAACTTAATTAATATAAAATTTATAATTAATTGAATGAATAAAATTAATAAAATAATTAATATAATATAAAACATATAAATTTATTAATTTAATTAAGATATAATTATTATTTTATTATTATTAATTTATTTATAAATATAAATTAGAATAAATAAATTTTTAATTTAAAATATATATATTTTATTATATTATTTTAATATAAAATTTATATTAAAATATAAAATTTTATTAATTAAAATATTAATTAAAGATAAATTATAATATAATTATTATAATTAAAAAATTAATATATATATATAATTTTATATTTAATTTAATTGTAATTATATATATAAAAAATATTTATTATTAAATATAATATAAAATAATATATTATTATATTATTTAAATAATAAAATAAAATATAGATATATAGAATTATATTATTAAATAAAAATTTATATATAATATTTAATATTTATAAATGAATATAAATTGTATATTATATAGAAACATTTTAAAAATATTTATATTAATTTATTAATAATATAAAATTAATTTATAATATATGATTATAATAATAATAAAATTAATAAATTTAATATTTTTATTATTATATAAATAAAATTAATTAAAAAAATTAATATAAATTTTTAATTAACAATAAATTATAATAATAAAATTAAAAAAAAATTTTATATTAGTATAATTTTATTAAATTTAATATATTATATTATGAAATATATATTATAATTATTTTATATATATATTATATTAATTATTTTATTATATTATAAATAAAAAAAATAGTATATTTATATTATGATATAATATATTAATAATAATTAAATTATAATTATTATACAATTAAATAATATATAATATATAAATTATAAATTTAAATATATTATAAACTAATATTTAAATAAATTTATAAATTAAAGATTTAATATATATATTTATTTATAATTTAATTTAATAATAATATATTTTAATTAATAAATAATAATAAAATAAAATTATATATTTAAAATTATATAAAATATAAATAATAATTTTTATGTAATATAAATATTAATAAAAAAAAAAAAATTATAATCATTAAAAATTAAAAAATAATAAATTGTAAATTTTTATAAATAATTTTAGTTTTTATTTTATATGTTAAAATAATATATTATCTAAAAAATAAATTTTATAAATAAATAAAATAAAAATCATAATATAATATTAATAATAATTAATATTAATTTATATTATATAAATTATATTAATTAAATATAATAATAATTATTATTATTAATTAAATAATATATTAATATTATAGTTTATAATTAATATGTTATAATTATAATAATAATATATTAAATTTACATTATATATATTAATTTATATTATAAAAATAAGAATTATTATAATTTAAAAAAAATAATTATTAATATTTTATAATAAATATTTTAAATTTAAATATATATAATATATATGATTTAATATTTTTTAATATATATTATTAATTATTAGATTATTTAAATAAATAATCAAAATAATATTTATTTATATTATAAAAAAATAATATTAGGTAAATAAATTTATATAAAAAAAATATTTATTAATAATTAATTATTTTATTATTTTAAAATTTATATTTAAATTAAATTTAAAATTATAAATAATTAAATAATTATTATAATATAATATAAATAATAATAAATTATTAATTTTTATAAAAATATTATATAATTTTAATTAAAATTATTATATTTATATTAATTTATATATATTATTAAAAAATAATTTATATTATATATATAATTAATTTTTATTAATTAATAATATATAATAATAGAGAATATAATATTATTATTTATATTCATATAAATTAAAATAATTATATATTAAAAATTTAATTTAAATAAACATTAATAAATTATTTCATTTATATATATTTTTAATAATTTAAAAAAAATATAAAATAAAAAATAATTAAATATAAAATATTTAATTATAATATTTAATATATATTAAAATTATAAAAATAAATAATTATTATTTAATATTATAATATAAAATAAAAAAAGAAAAATAATTTTAATAATAAGAAATTTTCATAAATATAATAATTGATATTATTGCTAATTTTATTTTAAAAAAAATAAAATATAAAATTTAATTTAATAAATATTATAAGGTTAATTAAATATATAATTTAATATAAATAAAATTATAATATAAATTAAATATTAAATATATTTAAAAAAAAAAGAGAATTATAATATAAGAAAATATATTTTAAAATTATAAATATATTTATATATAAAATTAAAATAATATAAAATTTTATAATATATATAAATTAATATATTTTATAATATATATATATATATTCAATATAAATTATATTTATATTAGTTATTTATTTAATAAAATAAAAAATATTAATAATATTATAGATATAATATTTTTTAATATAATAATATTAAGGCAATTTAAATAAAAATTAGAATATATATATAAATTAAAAATAAATTATAAATATTATTAATTTAAATAATTAATTATATAAAAATTATAATTATATATTATAAATATGATTTTAATTGAATATATAGTAGATGTTATATATAATTTAATTATTATTATTTATAATAAAAAATTATATATAAATAAAAAATTTATAATTTAAAAAAAATAATTTTTATAAAAATATAATTAAAAATATATAATAGAATTAGATATAAATATATAATTAAATTAATAATATATTAAATATATATAATTTCAATATATAAAATAATTATATATTTATTATATTTACTAAATATAATAATAATTATAAATATTAAATTATATTAAAAATATAATAATATATAATAAAAAAATATAATATATATTTATAATTATTTTTTATTAATTTATATTTTATAAAATTGTTGAAAAATAATATATTATAAAAAATAATTAATAAAAAAATATTAAATATTATATTATTATTAATATTTATATAAATAATTATATAAAATAAAAAATATTTATTTATAATAATTTATAAAATAAAAATTAAATAAATTATATTTTTATTATTATTATAATATATTAATATAATAATTTAATAAATATTTATATATTTATAATTATTTATTTAAATATAAAATATTATAAGATTTTTTAGAAAAATTATTTTATTTATTAAATTATATTAATGAAATATAAAAAAAATTAATTATTTTATATTTTATATAATGAATATATTAATATAATATTTAATTATAAATATAATAAATGTTTAATTATTTTAAATATATATAATTTAATTAATATAATATTATAATATAAATAATATATTAAAATTTATTTAAATAATAATATATATATTAATTATAAAATTTTTAATATATATATTTTTAATTTATTAAATATAATAGATTATATAAATCATTATATATATAATAATATTAATAATATTAATATTTTTATTTTAATATATAAAATATTAATTTTAAAATTTATAATTATTATAAATATAAATTTAATAAATTTACAATAATAATATATATAAATATTTAATATTTTAAAATATTAAAATCTAACTAAAATATATTAATTAATATAATTTAATATTATCTAAATATTATCATTATTAAGTATATTAAATTTTATAGTTAAAATTATTATTTATTTTATATAAATTATTATTAAATAATTAATATTTATTAATAAATATTAATAATTTAACTTATTAATATTATAATATATATAATAAGATAATATTTAATATATAATTAATAAGAAAAAATTATATTATTAAATATTAATTATATAAAATAAATTATTAATATTTAATTTAAAAATAAAAAAATAATTATATATTATTAAAAAATAATAATATAATTATTATGAAATTATTTAATTAATAATATAATTTCAAATTTAATAAATAAATATTATTAATATATAATATTTAATAATATATAATAATAAATAATATATGTAAATATATAATTATTAATATAAATTAGAATTATATATATTGAATATAATAAAATTTTCATTATTTAAAATTTTATATAATAATTTATAATAATAAAATTTAAAATTTAAAGTATAATTAATTTTAATAAATTAATTGAATAATATATAATATTTTTTTATAAAAAAGCTATTTTTTAATAATAAAAATATTAAATAAATTTATTATAAATATAATAATGATATTATTAAATAAATATATAAAATTAATTAATTAATTTATTAATAAATTTTTGTTAATAATATTAAAAGATAAATTTTAATATATATTATTAATTTAATATAAATTTTATAATCTAATAATATAATAATTTAAATTTAAATTTTATCTAATATTTAATTAAAATTTAATTATATTAATATAAAATTAATAATAAAAATATATTATTTAATTAATATTATATTAATTATTTATAAGTATATAAATTTTTTAAATTATATTTTTTATTAAAAATTTTTTATAAGAATTAATAATTATAATAATATTTTAAAATAATAATATTAATATTTTTAAAATAAATATATAATATAAATTTAAATATAATAAATAATAATTATTATAAATTAAATAAAAATTAAATATAATTATATATTTAAAATAATATTATTATAAAATATATAATTTTTTAAATTAAAATTTATTAAATATTTATTTATTATAAATTAATAAATTAAATATAATAATAATATAATATTAAATTTTAATATAATAATAATAAATAATATTATTTATATATATAAAATTAATTAATTATTAAATATAATATAATTTTATATAAAATAAATTTATATAATTAATAAGATAATAAATAATATATAAAATAATTTTAATTAAGAAAATATAAATATTTAAATTAAATAAATTATATTAATATATTATTTTAATATAAATTTAATAATATATATATAAATATAATATATATAATATATAATAATAAATTTAATATAATTAAAATTATATATAATAAAAAATAAAATAATATATATATAAACATTAATTAAATATATTATTAAATAAATTAAATAATTTTATTATTATTAAAGATATAAAAAACTATTTTAAAATAAATTATAAATTTAATATTATTATATAATTATAATAAATATATAATAATTTATAATTATATTAATATACAAATAATATATAAAAAACATTATTTATATATATATATAATAAAAAAATTATTTTATATCATTTTATATTTTATTTTAATAAATAATTAAATAATATATAATAAATAAAAAATTATAAATATATATATATATATATAGAAATAATAATATTAAAAAATAATAAATAATTTAATTTGTAATATTTATAAATGAAATAAAAAAATATAATTATATTTTAATAATTATTATGATTTAAATTATTAAATATAAAAAATTAGAATAATTAATAATATTATATATAATAATTAAATAAAATATATAATAATTAATATGATTAATAAAAATATAAATATTTAATATTTAATTATAATTAATATAATTTATAATAAAATATATTTAATTTTTTTATAAATATATTTTAAATAAATTATTAATTATAAATTATTATTAATAAATTTTAAAAAATAATAAATTTAATTATAAATATTAAATTAATAAAATGTAATATACAATAAATAATATATTATAAAAATTCAATTTAATAAAAAATATTTTAGATTAATAAATATATAAAAAATAATTAAATTAAATTATTAATAAAATATTAATATATTAAAAATATAATAATATAATATAAATAATAATTAATTAATATAAAATATTTATATATAAAAATTTAATTTCTTAATTATTTAAATAATTATATTAATTTTATAAATATATAAAAATTAAATAAGTAAATATATAAAATTTAATAAATAATTTAAAATAATATTAAAATTTTAAAATTAAAATTATAATAAATTTAAATTTAAATTATTAATTAATAATATATAAAATATTATAAATTAATTATTATATAATTTTGATTATATATTATATTTAATGAATTAATTAATAAATAAAATATATTTATTAATTTATTTAATATATATAATAATATAAATTTTATATAATACTATTATATAATTTATATATATAATTAAACTTAATAATATAAATTATTTTATTAATAAATTTAATAATTATTTATTTTTTATTAATATTAATTTTTAAAAAATTTTATATATAAAATAAAAATTTATAATATAATATTTTTAAATTAATAAATATTTATATTATAATAAAATAAATAATTAAAAAATTTATAATTAAAATAAATAATATTATATTTAATTAAATAATATTAATATAATTATAATATTAATTTTATAATATAAAATATAATATATTATTATTTAATTTATAATATATTATATATATAAAATTATTATTATAAATATTTATATTTAATATATAAATCAAATTTAATATAATAAAATTATATTTAATTAATAAAAATTTAAATATATAAATAATTATTTGATTAAATAATTTTAATTTAATAAAAATTAATTATTATTATATATATATTTTTAAAATTATAAATTATAAATATGTTTATAATATCTATTATTTAATATTTATTATTTATAAAATAAAATAATAATAAATAAATTATTAGATATTAAATTATATAAAATATAAAATTATATAAATAAATAATTAATTTAATATATTACATACTAATATATAAAAAAATTTATAGATTATTAAATTTTAATTTTAAAATTAAAATTAATATATAATAAATATAGTTAAATTTATTTTATTTAATATATATAAATATAATTTATTTTTATAAATTAAATTAATTATAAAACCTATTTAATAATATATTATATTATAATAATATTATAATAATATTTGAAAATATAATATATAAATTAATTAATTTATATTAGATTTATTATATTATAAAATAATAATATTAAAAATTAATAATTAAATAAATTATATTAATATATAATAATAATATAAAAGATTATAAAAAATTATTAATATATTAAATAAAATATATTAAATTAAATTTAATAAAATTTAATATTATATATATATTTAATAAAATTTAATAATTAAATATTATTCAAATATATAATAATTTATATATAAATTAATATAATTATAAATATTATAAATAAAAATAAATTATAAATTATAAAAATTTTTAAAATGAATAAATAAATAATTATAAATTATATAAAATTAAAATATAATATGATTAAATTAATATAAAATTTTGTTATTTATTAAATTTTAATATAATATATAATAATATAATAATTTTTTAATTAATATTAATAATAATAAAAATTTATTAAATAAAATTTAAATATTTGAAAAAATAATAATATTTAATATAATAATAAAATATTAATTTTATATAATAATATTATATATTTATAAATTAAAGTTAAAATAAAAAATTTTGTAAATATTTAATTAATATTATATATAAAATTAATTATATATTAATAAATATATATTATATAAAATTTAAAAAAAATTTAATATTAAAATTAAATAATAAATAAATAATTAGAATAAATATAATTAATTTATATTATTTAATGTTTATATATAAATAAATTTTAATAAATTTATATATATATTATATCAAAATATTTATTAATTATTATAAAATAAAATATAATATAATATTTTATTATATATTTTTAATTTAAATTAAAAATAATAAATAAATTTATATTTAAATTAAATAATAATTAAAATTTTAAATAATATAATATAAAATTATAATATTTATTATTATATTTTAAAAAATATTATAATATTAAAATTTATTTTTTTAAATAAATATATATAAAATTTATATTAATAAAATATAATATATTTTTTATTATAATCAATATTATAATTAATATTTAAAAATTTTATATATTAAAATTAAATTATTATTAATTAGATTTTATATATAAATAATTTAAATATAATATATAAAAATTTAATATATATATATATATTAATTTTAATTAATTTATATTAATATAAATAATTAACTATGATATAAATATAAATAATATATAATATAATTATATATTAATTTAATAAATTAATTTAATATATTTAGATTAATAAATTATAAAATTATATATAATTAATATTAATTTAATTTTATTAATATATAATTAATTATAATTATATTTTAAAAATAAATATTAATTTTAAGTAATTTAAATAGTTAGAATTATATTAAAATAATTAATTATATTATTATATATATTATATTATTATATAAATTTATATTAAAAATTAATTTTTATATTATTAATTAAAATATTAATATATTATAAAATAATTATAAATATATTAAATAATATTTAATTTATAAATTTAAATATAAATAAAATAATATAAAATATAAATTAATATATTATATTATATATAATTTTATTATAAAATTATTATACTATTAATAATATTATAAAATAATTATTTAATTTTATATTTATATTTTATAATTATTATAATATATTTATAATAAAAGAATAATAATTAATTAATATTTTTTAAATAATAATAATAATATAATTATTAAATTATATTATATCATAATTAATTAAATTATATTATTTATAAAGAATAAATTAAAATAATATAAATATTAAAATATTATAAATAAATAATATAATATTTAAATATATATATTAATATAATTTATATTTTATTATATATAAATTATTTTTATTCATATAAATTATATAAAAATTATTATTATTATATATAATATAATATTATAATTAAAATAATAATATTTTTATATTATTATAATAATTAAATAAATAAATTTATATATAATAAATAATTAAATAAATAATTTAATATAATATAATTATATATTTAATAAATTAACTTATAAAGTATTTATTTTATATATATAATAATATATTATATATATTTTTATAATATAATTTAAGAATAATAATAATAGTTAAAAAATGTATAAAATAATTATAATAAATAATAAGTATAAATATAAATAATAAAATTATATTATTTATAATTATAATTATTATTAAATTAATAATAAGATAATAAATATATTAAAGTTAATATAAGATATATAAAATTTTAAATTATATAATATATAATAATATTAATTTAAATATTTATAATAAATAATAATATAATAAAATAATTAAATATATAATTATTATAGTATAATATATATATAAATATTAAAAATTATATATATATATTTTATTAAATTTATATAATATAATAATTTAAAATTATAAATGTTATTTTAAAATATATTTAATATATTTTATTATTTAAATAATATAATTAATATTATAATAAAAAAATAAAATAAATTCTATTTTTTAATATAATATTATATTAATATTATATTATAATTCATTAATTATAAATAAATAAAAATATAAAACTTTTAATAATTATATATAATATATAATAATTATATAAATAAAATAATATATTAATTATAAAAATTAATTTAAAAAATTAATTTATTTTTAATTATATAATGATAAAATTTTATATTTATTTATTAATAATATAAGATAATAATAATATTATTTGATATTATTTAATGAAAACTAAATATTAATAATAAATTTAGTATTATATAATATTATTAAATAATATTTTTAAATATAATAAAAATTAAAATCTAAATAAATATAAATATATAATATTATTTAAAAAATAATAAATAATTATAAAAATTATAAATAAATTAATAATATTAAATATATATTATATAATATTATAAAATTATATATATATAAAATAATCATTATATATTTATATAATATAAAATTTAAATATTATAAAAAATTTATATTTTTATTTTTATTTTTAAATTATATTTGTATTTAATATAATTTATATTTATAATAAATATATATAAAAATTATAAATAATTAAAAATTAATTTATATTTTATATTATTTATAATAAATAATATAATTAATAAATAATTAATTTAATAAATTTAATATTTTAATATTTATTCTTTAAAATATTAATTATTTTTATTAATAATAAAATATATAAATTATATTTATTTAAATATATTAAGTATATTTATATATTATATATTATTATATATTATATTAAAAATAATATTATAAAAATTAAAATAATTTAAAATTTATAATAATAATTTTTATTTAAAATATTATTTATAAAAAATACATTTATATATATATAAAATTATTTATAATTTATTAATTTATAATATAAAAAAATTTTAAAAATATTATAATCATAAATATATTTTATATATATTATAATGAATAATTATATTAATAAAATTAAATTAATATAATTAATTATATAGATAAATTATTGTTAATTAATAATATAAAATAATAATATATAAATAATAGATAAAGATTAATAATATATAAAATTTAATTATAGAAATTATTATAATTTATAATATAATATAATTTATAATAATTTATTTATATAATTTAATTATTTTTTTTAATATAATATTTAATTATAATTAATTTATTTAAATAATAATTAATTTATTTATATTAAATTTATATAATGTTAAAATAATATTATAATTATTTATTAATTAATTGAATATATTAAATATTTTTATATATATATTATTTATATTTAATATATATTAAATAAAAAATTTATAAAATTATATATTATTAATAAATTAAATATTTTATTATTAAAATATTATAATTATCTTAATAATTTTATTATTTAAATATTTAAATATATATATTATTATAATGTATTATAATATTAAATATAATAAAATATATAATTATATATATTATTAATTATAAATATATAATTTTATAAAATTATAATTATAAAAAATATTAATATTATATATAATAAAAATTTTTAATATATAAAATATAATATATAAATATTATAATATAAATTAATAAAATAATATATAATTTAAATTATAAATAAATATAAATATATATAAAAAAAATATAAATTATAGATTTTTATAATAATAATATTTTAGTAATATTTATATTATAATATATAAAATTAAATGTTAAATAATTTAAAATTTTTTTTATAATAATTATTTTAATATTATATAAATGAATTATATAATATATTAAGTTTAAAATAATTTTTAATAATATAAATATAATATAAATAATAAAATAATAAATTTAATTTATTATATATATATATTTAATAATATTTAATATTTTTATAAAAATATAATAATATTAATTAATAATATATAATATATATATGTAATAAAATTATAAAAAATATATAAATATAATACAATTCATAAATAATTATTAAATATTATAAATAATATATAAAATAAATTTTATAATATATAATAATATAATATTTATTTTAATATATTATGATAAATATTTAATTAATATAAAAAAATATATATTATTTTATATTATAATATTTAATTAAATTTAATAAAATATAAATACTAAATAATCATAATTAAATATATTATATTATAAAATTAATAATAATTTTATTGAAAATATATTAAAAAGAAAAAGATATTAATAAATCATTATTTTAAAATTAAATTAATATAATTATTATAATATATATATTATATAAATATTATTTTATAATTATTAAGTTTAATTAAATTAATAATAAATAAATTATAAATAATATTATAATAAATATAAAAATTCTTTTTAATTTAAATAATTTTAAATTTAATATATTATTAATAATTAAATAATTATTATTAATATTTTTATTTTATTTATTAAAAATTAATTTATTTAAAATTAAATTATATATAATATATATATAAATTAAATTAATATATATTATATAAATTATTTATTAATATTATTTTATTATATATTAATTTATATTGTAATAATAATATATTTATGAAAAGATATGAATTATATTAATAAATTATTAAAATATATTAAATAATAATAATTTAATAATATATTTATAAAATAAATTATTTAATTTAATATTATATATATAAAAAAATAATTTAAAAATTATATTATATATATTTTAAATAAATTTATATATAATATTTAATAAAATATATTTAAATAAATTATAATTTAAAAATATTAAAAATTAGTAATATATAATATAATTAAAAATTAGATTATATAAATTTAATTTATTTATTAATATAATTAAATTATAAGAATTTTTTAAAAAGATGAATTTGTATATATAATAATAAATATAATAAAATAATTTAATTTTAATTTTATAATAAGTATAATAATATAAATATTATTAATATATAATAAAGTAAAAATAATTTTAACTTAAAAATTGATAAAATAATATTTAAATTATAATTATTAAAAATAAATTTTTATATAATAAAATTAAAGGAATATAAATTTACAAAAAATATTAATATATATTAAAAATATATATTTAAATAAAAATATATTTAAAAATTTAGATATATTAATTATTATATTTCATTAAGAATTTATATTAATAATAATAATAATATTAATTTTATAAATTATATATTTTAATATTTATTATATTAAATATATTATATATATTTAAAAATAATAATAAAAATATATGAATGTTATTTATATAATTTAAAAAATAGTAATTTTTTTAAATAATTAATATTAATTTATAAATAAAATTAAATTATATAAATATTTATTTTATATTAAAAAATATATAATTAAAATATATTAATATATAGAATAAGTTAATAAAATAAATATAATTTAATTAATTTATATTTAATTTATTATAGAATATAATAAATTTATTTTAAATAAAATATAAAATTATTAATATATTAAGTGAATTTTAAATTTATAATTATTTGAAAGAAAATTTATTAAAAATAATATTAATTTTTAAAATAATATATAGTATATATAAATTTAATTAATATATAAAGATATTATTTATATTTATAAATTTTATTTGATAAAATATATTGAAATATTAGATAATTAAAATAAATATTAATAAATAATTGATAGATATAATTTTTTATTTAATTAATATAATTTTATAAAATAAATAGATAATAATATAAATATATTAAAATAGATATATAAAATAATTAAATAAATAAGTAAATAAATAATGTATATTATAATTTGATTTAATATAATTAAGTTAAAAATAAATTTATTTTATAATAATTTATAAAAATAAATTATATTTTTATATTAAAAATTAAAAAAAATATAAAAAATTAATTATATTAATTAAAAAATATAATAATATATAATTAAATAATTATATATTAAATAATATAAATTTATAATAGTATAATATTTATGTATATTAATATGTTAATAATCTAAATTAATATTAATTTTAAATAATTATATTTATAGTAAATATATATTTTATAATATAATATATAAAATATTATATATATTAAATTTATTTAATAATATAATATTTTTTATATAGTATAATTTATAAATATTTATTAATAATTTATTTTAATTTTTAAAAAAAAAAAAATAAAATTAATAATATTTAATGTATAAATAATATATATTATAAAAAATAAATTATATTATTATATTTTTTATTATATAATTAATATTAAATTAAAATAATTTTATAATATAAAATATTAAAATTATATATATTTTATAAAAATTTTAAATCTTATATGTAATTTTTAAAATCATTAAATTAATATATATAATAAATAAAAAAAATATATTTATATTTATAATTAAATTAATAAATATTTAATTATTATTTTAATTATAAAATAATAATAAATAAAAAATATAATATAAATATTATTAATAAAATATAAATTATAAATTTATTAATAATTTAACTAATATTTTATATTAATATATAAATAATACTTAAATTTATATTTAAAATATAATAAATTAATTTTCTAAAATATTTTTAATAGAAAGAATAAATTAATTTATATAAAATATTAAATATATATAAATAAAAATTATAAAATAAAATTTTATTTATATATAGTGATTTTTTTAGATACTAATAAATATAAATGAATATTAATTTTATTTAAATAAATATAAAAAATATTATATGAAATTAAATAATAATTAATAAAATTATAAATAAATTTTAAATATTTATAAATATTAATAAATTAATATTTTTAAAAATAATATTTAAATTATAAAATATATAATTTTAATTATTTAATATTTATTATTATAAAATTTATAAATAATAATAAATTTTATATAATTTTTAAAATAATATTATAATTATTAATTTATTAAATAATATAATTTTATAATTATAAATAAATATAATAATTAATAAATATTATTAATAATATAAATATAATATTTTTATTAAATTTTTTTTTTAAATATATTAATATGATTAATTATTAAATAATAAATAATTATATAATAAAAGTAATTTTTTAAGATAAAATTTAAATTAAATATTAAAATAAATTATTTTAATATATATATATTATTAAATTATAATATAATTTAATATTTATTATAATAATATTATTTATATAAAATTATAATTAAATATAATAATTAAATAAAAATAAATATAATAATTTAGTAAAATTATTATTATAAAATTTATTAATTATTAATTATAAAAATCATTATAAATTATTTAAAAATATTTAATAATATTTATATAAAATTAATAATAAATATTAAATTTTAATAAATAATTTAAATTAAATTATTATAAATATATATAAATTAATAATAATTATAATATTATAATATATATATATATTTATTATATAAATATAATAACTATATAAATAAAAATTATTAATATAAAATATAATAATTATAATAAAAACATCAAATTATTTATATTAATTTATATATTTAAATATTTATTATTATATATATAAATATAATAAATAATAAATAATAATAAATAAATAATTAATATTATTAATATAATTAAATAAAAATATTATATAAAATTTAAAAATTTATAAATATATAATAATATATTAAAAATTATAATAAAATTTTAATTAATAGTATATAAAAAATAATATTATTATAATATAAATCATATAATTTAATATATTTAAATTTTTATATTAAATAATATAAAAATATATAGAAATTTAATTATTAATTATTTAATAATTAATAAAAATAATATTAATTATAGTTATAATATAAAAATATATAATTTAAGAATAAATTTTAAAAATAAATATATATTTATAATATGTAATATATTAAATTATAATAATTTATATATAAAAAAATTATTTTTAAAAATTTCTATCATATATGATATATTTAAAATATATAAATAAATTATTATATTAATAAAAAAAAATTAAAAATAATAATTATTTACAGTTAATATTATATTTAAAATTTTTAAATTAGATAAATAAAAATATATATATTTATAAAAAATATAGTTATATATTTTTATAAATAATTTAAAAATAATTAAATAATTTAATAATTAATTAAATAAATTTATTAATTTATAATTTAATAAATAATATTAATTTTATTATTATAAATATATATAATTATTTATATAATTTTTATAAAATAATTATTTAATATTTAATTTTTTCAATATTTTATAATAGAAAATATAAAAAACTTATAATTTTATATTATTTAAAATATTATATATAATTTTATTATATAATTAATTGATTAATATTATTTAATATAATATTAAGTTTATAAAATTATAAAAAATTAATTTTTTATTAAAATTAATATAATTTTATATTAATAATAAGATTAAAATATATAGTAATATACATATATTATATTTAATATTTTAAAATTTATAAATAATTATATAATATGTATTTTAATTAATTATATATAATTATATTAATTATAATTATAAAAAATTATTATAATAAAATATAATTAAAAAGATTATTTATAAATTAATAAATATTTATATAATATATATTAATTATAATTAAATATATATAATTTTAATATTTATATAAATATCATTAATAAAGATATATTTTTTAAATTTAATTAATAAAAATTATTAAAATTATTTTAATAAATTAAAAATTAATTATAAAAAATTATTAGAAATTATTTAAATTTTTTTAAATAATAATTTAAATTATATATAAATATAATGTCATAAATATTATAAAATAATATAATTTAAATATATTTAATTTATATAATTTTATAATATATAAATTAAAAATAAATATTATAAATTAAATTAGTAATTATAATTATATTATTAATTTATATAATATTTATATTAATATATATTAAAAATATATATAATTTTATAATTATATATATAATATGTATATTATTAATAATAATTAAAAAATTTTATATTAATAAATATTAAATAGTATATGTTGTATAAAATAATTTATAATATTTAATAATAATAAATTTAACTTATATATAATAATATAAATTAAATTAAATTATATATATATTAAATAAATTTATTAAATATATAATTATATGAAAATTATAATTATTTATATGTAAATAAATATTATTAAATAAATAATATAGAATTTTAAAATAAATATTAATAAAAAATAAAATAATTATATAAATATAATATTAAATAATATATAATTTATAAAATAATTAATAATATTAAAAATTAAATAAAATATATAAAATTAAATATTTATATATATTGTTATTATTATTATATATTAAATATTAATAAATAAATATAATAATAATTATTAAATATTATATAATAATATAATTAGAATTATATATATATTATATTTATATATTAATTATTAATAATAAAAATATTATATTTTAAAATTAGAATAAAAAAAATATATTATAATAGTTTATAATTATAATATAATTTATATTTTAAATTTATTATATTTAAATATTTAATATATTAAAATTAATATTATTAATATTAATATTATATATATAAATATTAAAAAATTAATATAATTTAGTTTAAAAATATTATTAAATTATATAATTTAATATAATTTAATAATTATATTAATTTTATATAATAAATTAATAAAAAAATTAAAGAAATAATAAAATTAATTAATAATTATTTCCAAATTTAATTTAATTAGCTTAATAAAATAAATTTAAATAATAATAAAATTATATAATTTTATTATTAATTTATTTTAAAAATATTAAATTATTAATTCTTTAATTATATATAATTAGAATTTTTAATATTATATATAATAAATATAATTGAATATTAATATTGATAATATTTTATATATAATATTATTTTATATATAAATTTTAGATAAATATAAATATTATATTATATTATTTAATTAATAATATTTTTATATATGATATTTTTGTAATATATTAATTATAATTAAAAAATGTATAAATAATATATTTAAATAAATTTTATCTTATAATATAAATATAAATATTATATTTTATTATATATAAATAAAAAAAAATTTCATTTAAAAATTTAATTTAAATTTAAATAATAAAAATAAATAATATATAATATAAATAAATAATATTTATATAAATAATATAATAGAAATATAATAAATAATTATATATTTTTTTATAATTATTATTTATAATAATTCAATAATTTAATTTACTAATAATAATTATAATATTTTAATATATAAATTATTTATAATATATTTATAGATATATACTATTATTTAAATAAGATATAATATTAATATATTTAATTATAGATATATAAATATATATAATTTAAATTTAAAATATATATATTTATAAAAAATAATAATAATTATAATTTAATATAAGTTTTTTAAATAAATATTATTAATAATAATTACAATAATAAAATTTAATTATAGTATAAGATTTATTATAATATAAAATAAAATTAATAAAATTAATTTATAATATATATATAATAAATTTTATAAGTATGTAATTATATATATTAATTTTAATAAATTTTAACAATATATTTATTGATAAATAAATAAAATATAATTATTATTTTTTAATATATAATAAATTAATATTAATATATAAATTATTTAAAATATAAATTATTAAAATAAATTAATTAATTTATTTATAAAATTTTATAATATTTATTTTATTAAAAAATATTATTAATAATTATTTTCAATATATTATATATTTAATTATTAAAATAATATTTAAAATTAATATTTAATATAATTATAAAATATATTCAAAAATATATAATATAATAAAAAAAAAAAAAAAAAAATTTATTAATTTATCATTAATAATATTAATATAAATAAATTAAACTTATTAAATATATAAATTATTAAAAAATAACATAATAATAAATTTAATTAAATATAATAATAAAAATATTTTAAATATTAAATAATAAAATTATATTATATAAATAATTATAAATTTTATATATTTGTTTATTTATAATATTTTATAATTTGATTTATATTATTATTTAATATTATTAAAATTTATAATATAATAATTTATTGAAAATATAATCATATAGAAATTATTATATATATAAGATAAATTTAAATATATTTTATTTTTATTATTTAAATAATATAATATTGGCAGGCCGGGAGGGGGTCAGGGGGCCCCACCGTCCCACCCCCTCTGCCCATCCTTTCCCTACCAGAGATCTCTATTGGTCGGGGCTCAGCGCCACTAATACAATGAACAATTTGAGAGGCATCAGCGCTACTTGGCGGAAGAAAGGGGGCCAAAATCCCCTCTCTTGAGTAGGGGCAAAGTATAGTTTGGGAGAGTGCATGGGGGTCTTTTTTTGGAGGGGTCACCGGGCAAAAAAACCGGGTGATGAGGACAGCAGGACGATGAAACACAAAGTATGATGTAGCCGACCGCATTTGGGGAGCCGGTGGGGGCAAGGCCATCATCGTCAGGAGAAGGGGGCGTCAGCTTGGCGTCAGGCAGCGCGCAGCCAAAGGGGGTTCTTGGGGCCGATCACAGGATAGCAGCAGTGTGAGGCGGGAGCCAAGCGGGCCACGGGTAAAAAACCCCCCCGCAGGCCCAAGAAAGTAGCGGCCAGGGGCCAGCAGGCACGGGGCAATCACTCATGGGAGCTTTGGGGGTAAAATCCGATCCCCCCGGGGGCCCAGTTTTTTGCAAGACCCCGGAGACCCGAAATGGGATATGTGAATCTGTGGCAAAAAGGGAAGCGTGGCCGGGAGCAAAAACTTTGGGCACCCGGGCCCGCGTCAACCTGCAGCTCACCACCGGGGCCTGGGAAAAGGGCTCAATGTGTTGTCCATCCTCCCCGCCGCAGCAACAGCAGCAGCAGCAGCGCCCAGTGCAGCATGCCTTTCACCATCAAGGCTCCACCCCCCCTCTGCAGAAGGAGCTTTTTTTCTCTTGACATCATCCCCCGGTCCAAAACTCCGCCCTGCTACTCATGCCCCACACCCCTTTCAGCGAGGCGATTGAAAAAGAGACAACATATCGCCCAAACCATCCTAAGGGTGCAGCATTTTGACCTGCCCGCCCAAAGTTTTTGGGTACTGCACCCCCCCTTTTCCCAAATGGGACTCTGCACCTTCGAGAACTAATGGTTTGGGCCGAGCCGAGAGGGGAGTTCCAACCGTAATTTTTTTCCCAAAAAAAGGCAGACCAGCCTTCAAAAATATGTAAAACAAAAGGTGGTCAGCCTTGACTTATGGTTTGTTCCAAGGTCACGGGGGGGTCTGGAGCTGTAACAAAATTCAGGGGCCAGAAACATTCCTTTACGGCCACTGGGGGAATGTGCTTCCCCCCAGGGCCACCCCAAAAACTTTTGGGCAGGGGACCCCCTTTTTCCTCCCTTTTTAAAATGCTGCACCGCCCAAGTGCCCCCCCCCCCCCACCCCACCACCACCCCCCCAAAAATCTGCCTCCATCATCCCCATGTGTAGGGCACAGCGGTGCACGCAGTTCTACAACCTGGCTTGCCTCGGCGACCGAAGTCACACAGGGAGGAACTGCTCCGCGTCATGCAGCAAGAAATCGATGTGTGGTTTTCTCCGCGCCAACTGCAAATCGAACCTGGTACGGACAATGGGAGGAACATGGGTCCGCGCTGCACCGAGGGGGGATGGCCCCAGCACCCTGCAGGGCGCACGGTGTTCAATCTGGTTGTGAAAAGGTTCCTGAAGCCCTTCCACCGATTCAGAACATTCTGAAAATGGCCAGGAAACTGTGCATGCACTTTATCCATTCGTACAAAGCCAGGAACACCCTCCTCGAATTGCAGCGGCAGAACGCCTCCCCCAACACACTCTGAATGCGATTTTTTCCACCCCTGGAATTCCACCCCTGCACATGTTGGACCGACTGTATGAACAAGAAAGGCCATTAACGATTTTTTGATGATCCAGGCAGACAGAAGTACTCCCCTTTGGGGTAACTTTGATGTCAGCCATGGCAGCTCATGCGTGACACCTGCCGTTTGTTGAGGCCATTCGAGAGGCGACGTTATTTGTCCTTCGCCAGGACTACGGATGAATAACTCATTCCACTGCTTCAGTCCTGGAACAGATGCTGAAAAATCTGTCTGGGCGGGGGATTTGGAGACTGGCGACTAAAACTCGTGGCCACATGATCCGGTGGGGACTGAAATGGAGGAGGAAGGACATTGGAGCAGAAGCATTGTCTGGTGAAATGAGTGTTTTTCCCTACCCAGGTGACAAGAGAGGGAGCAGGAGCAGCGGGAGGATTTTGATGGAGATGAGGAAGTGAGGCAGATGACCCCCAAGCACCGGGGCAGTATACAGTGGAAATGGAGGCAGGGAGCCCCTCGGAGTCACGTGTGCAGATGGCCCGCTGCATGCTTATTGCCTGGGTAGTGACAGCCGAATAGTCAGCATCCGGCAGAGGGATGACTTCTGGCTCTCCACCCTATTGGACCCTCGCTACCGGTCCAAAATGGGAGCCTTTTCCCAGCTATTGAGCAGGGGAAGACAAACTCAAATACTATAAAGGGGAAAACCTCCTAATCAGTTGGCCGCTGCCTAGTGCGGCATCGTCCCTCCTCTGACAGTCGACCGGGGGTTCCTCAGCGCTCACGTACTACATGCCGCGGCTGCTGGGGGAAAGGGGGGGGGTAGGAGCAGTACCAGCTCCATCAGAGTAACCTAAGTCTGGAGTCACTGATGAGCAGCTTCCTTCACCCGCCTAGTGAGGAGGCATCCCAGCAGCAAACAGCAGGACCTGGAGCAGTCCCCTGAAAACCAACAGGGTGGGCCTACTTGGACACCTCTGCCACCTCAGTTAGAAGATCGCTGGACTACTGGGCAGCCAAACTGGGTGTGTGGCCGCAACTTGCCGATTTGCCAGTGGAGAAGCTTCCTGCCCCGGCCAGTAGTGTGGCATCAGAGCGGGTGGTTCAGTGCGGCGGGGGCCATCGTTACCCCAAGGAGAACCCGCTTGTCCAGGAAAATTTGGGGAACGACTGACCTTTGTCAAGATGAATCAGGCGTGGATCGGCCAGGATGTCCACACACCAATGCCTTAGGCGTCAGTCTGGGTTCAAACTACCTGCCTCAGCCACTATTCTGATGCCGCCACCCGCCTGATGCCACACATCTGCTACAGTTTTTCTCCATCTGCCTATCCCCCATCTTTACCAGGGGCTGGGATTTCCACCCACCCCAACAACTCTGCCATTGTGCCACTCTATGACCTCATGCTGCTGCTGCTGTTGCGTTGCCGTGACATCCACACTGTGTCATTGTGCCACTGTCTGACCTCATGCTGCTGCTGTGGCTGCTGCCATGTCCTCCACACTGTGTCATTGTGCCACTGCTGACCTCATGCTGCTGCGCCGCCTGACCTCCGCTCTCAGTCATTGTGCCCCTCTGTGGCTTCCTCCGTTTTGCCACCTCCAGAATGTCCCTTGTGCCACTCTTGACCTCATCGCTGCGTGACCCTCCCTCCATCCCCACCCCTGTGTCTTGACCCCTGCCCGACTTCATCCCGCCCGG